>JAOXNZ010000030.1:22348917-22359255 GCA_028566095.1 Kryptolebias brasiliensis
GGAGTACCCGGAGTAAACCCACGTGTGCACAGGGAGAACATGTAAACTCCACCCAGAAAGGTCCCAGGCCGGGATGTGATCCTGCAACCTTTTTGCTGGGAGGCGACAGCTCTAACCACCAGCTACAGAAACCATCTTTGACATATTTAATTTAAGATGGCATCACGTGCTCCTGGCTCTGCACCTGCAGTTTTCTCTTCACAAGTGAATAGCAGGAATTTTGAGCTCTGAGCTTTCTTCTGCTAGGTTCTGCTCGGCTGTCTCCTGCATTTCCTGCTGACTGACTGATATGGAGCTCTCCTGCCAAGGCTTAAATAGCAGCTGTAAGCGTCCAGCTGCTCCCCGCCACGCTCCACTTCTCCCCAGATGGCTCATAGACATTCCAGCAGCCCTCCGGAGGAGCGCTCATGAGGAAAGTGTTATGGAGTGGCTCTCTGAACCACCAGGGAGCATCCTTCGCTGCACCACAGCCACCCTCCTCCTCCTTCAACCCCCGGGCCGAACGCCCAAATCAGAGGAATGCTGCCTGTGCAGCCTCCTCTGCCAGGTTACCAATGGGAGGCAGCGCAGATGGTGGTATCCACAGTGTAGGCCAGCATGTAGCAGGGCCTGGGATGGGATGGGGGGTCTTGGAGAAAACACATACCATGCCTGGCCCAGGATGCCTTTGATATCCCTCAGCAGATGACCGACACAAGGCTGGCAGTTTTGCTGGAGTGAAATGTGTTTCTCAACTCACAGGGACGTCTTCGAAAAGTGACTTTTTTCAAAGCACTGCTAAGCCAACAGGGAATGTGTTGGGTTAAAATGAGCCTGTTCAAAGTCCTTCTAATTTCCCTTGAACAGTAGTTGTTAATATATGATGCTGACTGTAAGCCCTTAGGGTAGCAGTCCTTGGCTTCAGATTTTAATGGTGAATGATCCATCAACTTCACAGCACTAAAACAAACGCTTTACTTCAATCATGACATTGTCCATAGAAATAACGTGTTTAACATATCCTATACTCATACTCTGCAATAACATATACTTTGGTAAATGTTTTTAAAAAAATAAAAAATATAACCATACATGTAGCAATAGCTGCAGTGTGTCTGTAACAGTATAAACTAGAAATTAATGTGACAATATACAGGAGTTATCCAAAAAATTGTTAAGTCTTAACAGTAAATGCATGTTACTTTACAACCTTACAAAAGCATGTGTTTGCTATTTGTTGGAAAATACTAACAAGTTTTCAGGGTAATGTCTGTTTATAATAAATATACAGATCCTACTATTTTCTCACAGGGTTAGAATAATTGAAAATTAGAATACTTTTTACAACTTACATAACATTTGTCAGTTGTTGTTTTTTTTTTAAATAAATTTACTAAATCCACATTGTTGTTTGTAATACAGTAGCTGTATGAAAGCAAATAAAAAGTGTTTGTGAATATCTGTAAGAATTTTTATTATACCCACCTTTATCATTAGTAGGTTTGGTTTTCGGTATTGGCTACCTGTTTCTCACCATCCTTTTTGTGACTGTGGCCAGAGAGGCGCAAATAGCCCTCAGGAATGGATGTGAGACTCGTGTTGCTCCCTGTGGTGGGGGGGATCCATGCTCTGCTGACCTCACTGTTATCCTTGTCATGACAGGAAACATACATCATTATGGGGCCTTTAATGCAAAACACATTTTGCCTGAACTTGATCAAAGCCAGACTGCCTGGACAACAAAGTGGCCTGTTATGTCATATTTTGACCATATAATTGGTGAGTAATTACAGATGACAAAATACTGCAGCAATTCTTTTTTTTTTTTTTTGGTCTTTCCTGGTCTGTAGCCAAGAGAGAATTGTCACACTATGTTACAGATCTTGCACTGAGTTAGCCTGAAAGCATTGAATGAAACCGAAGACAGGTTGGTTCTTATTGGAACAAGTTTGTTTCTTCAGAATGACTGCTTACAAAACACAAGTGTACCAATTAATGCTGCTTTACCACATGACAAACAAACTCACACACTGCCAAAAGCCTCCTGCAAAGCTGGACAACCTTCTCTTAGGATGTCAGTCTGTTCTATGAAGCCTGTTATTTTCCTCTGATAAAAGAATGATTACCTGATAATTATCCTTAATTACAATTCATTAAGCACGTATTTCAATTAAGGTCTAAGAAGCATAGGATGGTATAGTGTGTATGCTTTGCAAAGTATTAGAATAATTTAAAATCATTTTGATTCAATATTATTCTGGTTGTCCCAGGTTGCAGGAAAATCATTTTATTCATGTAGCCCATGCAGCTTACATCAGAAAATCAAGTAATCTATGTTAACCCTCCTGAAGACCTTGTAACTGAAGAGAGGAAGAGAAGCCCTCGAAACTTCGGGTCTATTTGACCTGAAGGCCACGGGAGGTTTAAGTGTTTCATTAAAGGACCCCCTCTTTTTATGACCTCTGACTTACTGTCATCTTCCAGTAACTGTTCTGTCTAAAAGTCAGTCGGCCCTGATGACTCTTGGTATTGTTTTGGATGAGTATTTACATTCCTAGGGTTCACTCTCGGACTTCTAATCAAGTTTAGATAGAATTTTTTATACTTCTTTTAAAGACTCATAAAAACCATAATTTATGCAGAAAATAAATTTGTTCATATTGTGAAATCTTTTGAAATGTGAAACTGAATGTTGATGATTTTTATGTGTGCAAATCAGCGAAATGGTTTAACAGAATTTATTTTCTTTGTCGTTAGGTATGTTTTGTATTTCTTGCTTTTTTTGTAAAGTCCAGCAGAGTAAAAGAAATATAACAAAAGTTGAAGAATAATTTTTGTAACATTATAAGAAAGTCCAGTAACAATTCGCACTTAAATGCCGCTCCAATGTCTGACTCCTGACTCCATCAGCCGACCACTTCAGGTCTGCCTCAGTGCAATCATCACCTGATCCACGGGCCAGATCAGGAACTGCCACCTGCACGACATCTTCTCCAGGAAAGGCTTGCCCCAGTCCAGCGGTACCATAGTAAGGCACCCTCTCCTTATCTGGTGATGAGAAAACAATATTAAGTCTAGTTATGTTTTAACCCTCCTGAAGCCCTCAAAAGTGAGAAAGGTAGAGAAGCCCTTGTAACTTCGGGTCAGTTTGACCCAAAGGCCACAGGAGGGTTAAGCTGATGGGAGTTGATAAACAAAATGCTCATTTCCAATCTAATACTTCCCGAATAATCTAACAATCAGAATGGCAGAATTAATAATATTCTTTTGAACCAAATTCCAAAGTTAAATCCTTGTCAAACAGTCTAAATTGTCCAAAATTCTTGCGCATATAAACCTAAACACAGATTTTAATTAAAGATCCTTCTGTTTTAGATGAATTCATAATCAAAGTCTTCTTCAGATCATAAAGATTCTTGCTTCAGAGTGTTGTCTTCATTAAATTGTTGTAAACGAGTATAGCTGTTTAAAATCCAGTTTAGATAATTCAGAGTAATCACTTGATGTTAAAACTCCAATTATTCCTTCCACATTTTCAGTGTTAATTTCTTTTGTTGTTGTGTTTGTTTCAGAATTTTTTTCTTGATTTATTTTACCTTTGTAATAAAATCTTAAAGGGAAATTCTGTCTCTTCTTTTGATAACTATAATTGAGATTTCCCTGTAATGAACGGTATCAGCCCTCAGTTGTTGAGATCTGATAAATAATAAGGGTGAATAAATTAAGTAATCTAGATATTATTGATGGATAAATTTGATCTGTTGCCTCTTGTAACGAAAGCTTAAAACGGTAGCGAAATGATGTAAAAGTGTTCTTTCTTACCTCCTCTTGTTACATAATGCAAGTTTCCTTTGTTAGTTTTATGATGTGTGATTTGTTAAAAATTGGAAATTTTCTACAGTAATCATAATGGTTGTCTCATGGTCAACAATAGGCTATGCAAATCGTTAGGGGTACAAACCAAACCTGCCATTTTATTGTTTAAAAAATAAGTAGACAGAACTAAATCTGACCCAGAATGGAGGTCTAAATGGATTTCAATAATTTAAGGAGAAAATTTTGAGCTCACTACTATCAGTTTAGTGAGGTCTTCAGATTTGCTCTGCTGAAGTCAGCCGTGACCATGGTGGAACAAAAAGAAGACAATAAGACTTGACCATGTAAAGGAAGCAAACAGAGAAAGTTGTTTGTACCCTTTCATTAAAGAAAGTAAAACCTCTAAAGGTCACTAAAACAACTTGAAACTGACAAAAATACTGCTCATTGTTAACGTCGTAAAAATCAACCAATACATATCAGTCATTGCTTTTGAATTTTGACTTATCAAAATTTAAGAAAAAAACTAATAGAACTGGCCTTGACAAAAAGGATGGTACCTCTAGAAAAGACTGAAAATATTTTTGACCACAGGGACATGTTAAACTAAGGTGTCCTCTAATCAGCGTCACAGGTGTCTTCAGTCTTGTAATCAGTCTGTCTGCCTATTTAAAGGGTTAAAAGTAGTCACAGTTCTGTTTGTTATGGTGTGTACCACTGAACATGGAGCACAGATAGCTGAGGACAGAGTTGTCTCAGGAACTTAGAAAGAAAATTATTTTGTGGCAAATAAACAACAGGTTCCAACCCTCTTCTACCACTTATCTGTGGTCAAGATGCGGAGGCAACAGGTCCAGAAGAGAAACCAAGACATCCCTTTCCCCAGCGAAACTCTCCTGCTCCTCCTGAGAGAATGCAAGGCTTTTTCAGGCCAAAGAGGATACATAATCCCTTCAGCGAGTACTGGGTCTGCCCCGGAGTCTCTTCCCAGTGGGACATGCCCAGAAAACCTCCAAAAATTCCCAAAACACCTCAACTGACTCCTTTCGATGCTAAGGAGCAGCAGCTCTACTCCAAGCTCCCACGGATGACAGAGCTCCTCAACTTATCTCTGAAGCTTAGCCCGGCCACCTTTCGAAAGAAAGCTCATTTTAGCCAATCGTATTCGAGATCTTGTTTTTTCAGTCATGATCCAAACCTCATGACCATAGGTGAGGACTGGAACATAGACAGACCAGTAAATCAAGAGCTTTGCCTTTCAACTCAACTCTTTCTTCACCATGACCGAGTGAAGCAATGCCCTCATTTATGCAGATGAGTCCTCAATTCATCGATCCAGCTCTCGCTCCATCTTACCATCACTAGTGAACAAGACTCCCAGATACTCAGACATTTCCACTTTGACATCCTGTGGCCATCAGCTTACACAGACTGTTTGTCATCACTATCACGCAATTGAGCTACAATGCCAGCTTACCCTTTCATGTATCAAGTATTACACTCTTTGACTGCCTCGCTTGGCAGGATAAAGGCGTAACAGCGCGATTCCACCTTGGTCCATCATCAAGACAGTCAAAAGGTGTCTCAGATTGGGCTTGAAATGTTTTGTGAAAGGGGTTCTGAGTTAGATTGTGTTTGAGTCTGGAGTCCATCCACAGGCTGTCAGTGGAAACACTTGTAACAAAACTTTATACTATTCAGTTATCAAGCATTCCATAAATAAATAAACAGTACATCTAAACATCACAATTTTGTCTGGAAACTCTTTTCCCACAGCAAAGTTTATGCCATCGCTCAACTGAGCTCATGTTTGCCTATTGCTAATGCTTTCAGGGAGTAAAGCAAGCTGTTACAAGTGTTTTTTGCAGCACAAGTCTTTGGCCAGCTCTGTAATACAGGAAGTATGCTTTTGTAAAGCATGAGTTTAGTTCGAATTCTGGCCATCATGCTGAGATAACCTAGTATGCTTAGACCTGCTACAAGACCATTTACAGCTGAAGTGCAAAAACCGGGTATTGATTTGAGAAGTAGAAATTTGAGCATCTATAAATACTATCAACTTTTCAATGTTGAGTCATTTTTATGTAATTTTCCTGTTAAATTTGGGCAGATATTATATATGTGGTGTGTTGAATGATTTCTTATCAATATATAGTCCTCAATTTACATCTTCAACCTATACTTGCATGTCTTTGTCAAGAGAAAAAAGCTGCCTTACAGGACCACAGAGGCATGTCTGGTTAGAACCTTTGTAGAACCATTGTACTGGTATTGAGGGCTGATAGATGTTAAATGTCAGGCCTGCAGCTTTCAGTTTGCTATCTTGCTTTGCCACTTAACATGCTAATTAATCCCAACCAAAAGACCGTGTCAGTCACCCCACACCCCACCAGGGATGCTCCCATTGGGCTCATCCTGCTTTAATTGAGCACATTTTTCAGAAGCCCGCTGTTCCTGGGATTACATTAGATCCATCTAATTCACCCATCCTTCCACCAGCATGGGCAAAATGAATGAGGGAGCTGGGGAGCAAGATGAGAAGAAAAAGCTGGAAAATGTATAAATAAACCAACCAAACAAACAAAAAACAGACTGAGTGTTTATTAACACCCCTGGGATGAAAAATGAGGTGAGTGCAGAAAATCATTAGCGCAGGAGAGTCAAACTAGGCTCGTTTGATCTCACTGATGGAGGAGCAAATGTAATTTAGCGTGCTGTGAGTAATTTGTTTTAGCAGTTAGCATGAGTTCCTTTTAATTTCATTTTGCCTTGCATCAGTCTTTTAAATTAAATATTTTTATTTTGTACAAAGCGGATCTTTGTGAGCCTCGCGGCTCAAAGACCAGCCCTCAACAACAGCTAATGTTTATTCATCTTTGCTTGTTTGCATGTACGGTAGACAGAATCCTGACAAGAGTGTGCAGTGTCGGCTTTTTATTTGAGTACTTTCTGTATAATGAGGCAACTCAGATGTACACTGTGACAGCTAGCAAATCATAGTACGAGAATAACAAAGTGTTTTTGTCACTGCAGCTCTAATTATTTGGAAGACGCTGCTGAAGAGGCTGCATCTGTTGTAACATCTCACCTCATGTCTTCATTCTGCTGAAAGTTGTCAACAATGCAGCCCATTATATCAAGACACAATTTTCACACCCAATTAACCAAACAATAACTTCTAATTCTAACTAAAAATAATGACACTTAAGTATTTTGTCAAAGTAAATATGCTCATCTATAACTGAATGTGTGACGGCGGTCTTTCTCAAATTAGCTCAAATAAAAAGAGCATCTTTGATTTGCAGGTGTCATTTTGTATGTTTTAATGTCAGAGGAGCACTGAGGGGTTTGTCTCCTAATCTCCAGATATTTTTCAGTGAACTGTAAAGGTAAAAAGTGGGAAGTTTACATTGCTATTCTACAGGCCTCTGGTAGAGGACCTGAGCTTGACGTGAAAGTGGTACCGCCCATGTGGAACAAATAGGGCGAGATGGAAGTGTGTGTGTTATATATACCAGCAGGGTATTTGATGACTGGCACCGCATATGTGTTGATGGCTTGGACTTTGTTCTTACCATTCAGCTGGCTCTTCAGGACCTGCCTTACTCTCTGTAGGTACTTGGTTGTGGCTGACTTCCTTGCGGCCTCATTCTGGTTGCCATTTATTTGCAGGATACCAATTCAATTCAGTTCAAAAGTACTTTATTAATCCCAAAGGGAAATTAAATGTTGTTGTAGCTCATTATCCTGGTTTTGTTGAAGAGTTGTTATAGATACTGATGGCTGTGGGCAGGAAGGAGTTCTTGTAGCGGTGGAGTCCTCAAAGAGCCCCACCAGGTAAGCCTTACTGGCCTCCTGCAGAGCCATGACGACCGAGCTCTGGAAGCGCAGGTCACTCTTGAAGTCCTGGGCGATCTCCCGGACCAAACGCTGGAAGGGCGGCTTTCGGATGAGCAGCTCGGTGGACTTCTGGTAGTGGATGATCTTCCTGAGAGCCACGGTACAGGGCCTGTAGAGGTAAGGCTTCTTCACTCCGCTGGTACTTGTAGCAAGTTACTTGAAGGTACTTGTAGCTGTCCTGGACATCTGCAGTGTTGCCTTCAGGTAGTTCAACCCCTTCAGTTGTGATCACCTTGCCTCTCTTGGACACCTTCAAGTCTGCACCTATCAAGTCCGAATGACATAAGTTTTATATATATATAAAACTCCCATTTTGCCCTATTTGTTCCACATGGGCAGTTCCACTTTCACTTCAAGCTACTGTTGGATCTGTTGGAACCACTCTTCCAGTTTGTGGGTCACAGCACCAAGTGCTTTGATGACCACTGGCACCACTGAGGCCTTAACTCTCCATAACTTCTTTATGTGTGTGTTTAAGGCCTCTCTTTAGATGAATTGGTAGAAGAGAAGAGTTTTTTCATCAGGAGATAGTTGGGACAGTAATGCTGTGAAGCAACTTGTCAAGCTTATGTTCACACAGTGTGGAGCCTGAGCTTCTGCTCGCACCAGCAACAGTGACGTGAGACACCCTTCTATGGTAAAACAGTAATGGAGAGATGAAAGGGTGTCATTTCAATCTGTGGAAATATGAACTGCCATTTTAGATGTATGGAGTGCATTTAGTCAGACTCTTGGTGGTCTCCTATCATTTCTATTTAAATTGTTCTCATTTAGAAAATGCATTACTACTTAAGTTCCAGAAAACTTGTTTAATACAGATCTGTAGTAATACAATAAAGAGTTTTATTAAAATTTGCCCACTGGTTCATGAAAACATGCAAAAACATTATCGCCCTTTCACCTATGGCAATAGGCAATAATTGTTGTCCACTATGTAGATCATCTAGTGTTATTAAAATTAAAGGCTTATTTCAATTGAAGCCTTTGCTAAAGAAATTGCAGCATAATGTAAAAGACTTCAATTGTTTTCAAAGCAATGCATTTCCAGCTGCCAGACTCATAAACAGCCTGTCCTGTAATGTAAGAGCAAAGGGAACTCTGCGTTCATCAGCTGTGTACCTGGCAGAGCCTGCAGGGGTTGTTAGCTTTCACAAAGCCACTATAGGCATTAGACTCCCAGGCAGATTGTTGGCAGAGCAAGTCAGTTTCTTTGACGGGTGTGAGCTGGCTACAAGCCTCACAGCATTCTTCCTCCACCTTGCTCTCTTTCCCATCATGGCAGCACCAGAAAAAAAAGAGAGCTTTGTAGAGCTCTGTAATGATACGTGGCAAATGTGCAGCACTGCAGTGATTGTTAACGGCAGCAGCTGCGCAGATAACCTGGATGATGGAAAATCAGTGGGACCTCATTTTGGTTTGCCAGTATGAATATTAATGGCTCGTTTCCAGGCCATGGCTAATGATGAGGAAAATTCCCTAATAAAAACTTGATGTGATGGGCAACGACCCGCAGGGTCACTGGAGACAGTCAAAGTTAATAGTGTGCCATCAGGTGTGAGGAGTTAAGTGATTAGAGGCAAAGAACCTAATCCTGATGTTTTCCTCCCCCCTCAGCTATGAGTCAGTGGAGGGAGGGCTGAAGGTGGGAGCAGAGGAGTTTTATATCTCTTGACAGCCGGGGGTCACAGCCCTCATATAGCATATTTCCAGTAAATGAGAAACTATAAATGTTGCAGGTGATGTCAGATATAAAAGTAATTTTGTCATTTTACATGTGTTATGTCTGTGTGTTTGTGTAAACAAAAAGTTTTTTTTTTTGTTTTGTTTTTTGTCCAGATTTATATTTGATAAGTGATATTGTCATTCATAAATCAGAAAATTAGACAACCCATGAGAAGGAAGAAGTGTTAGCAACACCTCGTGGCTCTGGTAGCAGGACTACTGATCTGTGTGGACGTCTTTACACCAGCCTGCATTCATGTCTCTATGGTAGTGCTGTACTGGCTTGTAGCTGTTGTTGCTGCGCTAGTTGAGGCAAAGATTGAGGGAGCTAAGTTGCTGACACTTCCTCATCACTACCATCAAGGTATGATCACAGAGCTGTGCTGCAGGTTCTGGACACTCAGGTTATCCACTGGAGCTGTCAGTCTGTATGGACAGATGTTAGCCTGTCAAGCAGGATTCCTAAGTCAGAGTAGTTGAGCCACATCTCAGGGAAAATAAAACCACAATAGTATCTTACATTGTGTACATGTGTAACATCAACCAAAAATAGCCCATCTTATGAAATATTGGCCATTGGACAAAAAAAGTGTTAGTAAAGTTAGTTTGTGTGTGTGTTGCAAAAGTATTCACCCCTTGGTGTTCTTTCCATTTTGTTGCTTTACAACATGGAATTAAACTGATTTTAAATTTGGTTATCGACCTACGCAAAAAAACTTCACATTTATAAATAGGGGGAAAAACTTGTTTTAAATAATTGTTAACAATATAAAAACTGAAAAATGGTGAATGCATGTATTCATGTATTCATGTATTCCCCTTTGACCTGAAGCACTAACCATTACCTTCAGAAGCCACATAATTAGTTATATAAGATCTGCTCATGGGCAGTCTAAGAATCAAACGGTCTGTGTATGTATA
>JAOXNZ010000030.1:22375552-22390433 GCA_028566095.1 Kryptolebias brasiliensis
GCCTCCACTCTTATAGGTCACCCTGTGTTCCTCCCTCTTTTGGAAATAGGTGTTGACTACAGCCATTTCCATCCTCTGGGCAAAATCCACCACCATCTGTCCTTCCTGGTTCCTTTCCTTAACACCAAACCTTCCCATCACCTCCTCTGTTTCCTTCACCAACATGTCTATTCAGATCTGCTCTGATCACCACTCTCTCCTCCCTGGGAATACCCTTTATCACTTCATCAAGATCCTTCCAGAATTTACCTTTCTCTTCTGCATCACATCCAACCAGTGGACCATAACCACTGACAATATTCAGTATTAGACCTTCTACTTCTACCTTCAGACACATCACCCTGTCTGACACTGTTTTCACCTCGATTACATTCCTTGCTGACTCTTCCTTCAGAACCACCCCTACTCCATTTCTCTTCCTATCCACACCATGGTAAAACAGCTTAAACCCTGCCTTAATCCTCCACTTTGTCTCTTGCACACATAATACATCTACCTTCCTCCTCTGCATCATGTCAGCCAGCTCTCTACCTTTGCCTGTCACTGTCCCTACGTTTAGAGTTGCTACCCTCAGTCCTACAATCCTGACTTCCATCTTCTCCCTCTGTCTCCTGGCATGTTTCCCTTCTCGTGGTCTTTGACTAACAGTAGCATAATTTCCGCTGTTTTTCAACAGCGCCGGTGCCGGTCGTTGTTAACCCGGGCCTTGACTGATCTGGTATGGTGTCGCCTGGATGAACTCGCATGTTGGATTTGGCAAAAGTGTTTAACGCCGGATGCCCTTCCTGACACAACCCTCACCATTTACCTGGGCTTGGGACTGGCACAAGAGACACACTGGCTTGTGCTCCTTAGTGGCTGGTTTATTTTTGATATTTTATTCATTTCATCTTTAAAATAGCAATACAAGAGTAAAACATCCTAATGTGACTTTTTATAGTCACTGTAAACAGAGGAAAAAGATATCTGAAGTAGTGTAGATCTGACCTTTGTCTTTTTTTGGTCAATGTTAGAATTTTAGAGCCATTATTTTTTCCTAAACACACTCAAACTAAAAAGTATAATTATTTTGATAGTGTAATGTACTCAGACCCCTTTGAAAAGTCCAGCCACAAGCACATGACAGGATGGACAAAACTGGACTGTTTAATTGAGCAGCTTTGTCCCAGTTAAGACACAGCTTTTTGGACAATAGAATTCAATATCAGCAGGGATTTCAAATGTCCTCTTCAGATCTGATACCAGCATGTGTCCTTTCTGAAGTGGACATCTCCAACATCTGGCATTATTGTGTGCCCCAAGTCTAAATTCAAATAAACACATACATCATTTCTGTCTGTAAAAAGCAAAATTAATTGCTTTTTTTTACAGTAACAAAACAGAAGAACGAAGAAAGACATGCTTTTTGTGGTGACAAAAGAAGAAACCAAAACAAGACAAACTGGATCTTCCTCTTGTTTCCTTTAAAGTAAACCAAATCCATTTCTTAGATCTTGTGAACAAAGATTTGTAGACCCCAGATTAATCTTTTTATGACACCAATGACACATAAACTAACATCATTTTTTTCATGTCATTAATATCACTTGATCCCTCAATGTGGCCTGGGTCACATTGTTCATGCTGGTCTAATCAGATGTGGACTGTAAGGGCCATCCAAGTCCTCAAAGAGGTGTAATGTATTGTAAAGGCTTTGTCTAAAATATCCTAACTTCAATGTTATTATTTATTTTTTATTACATAAAGAATATTTTCAATTAAATAAACCCACTGACTTTCGTATGTCAGACTTAAAGTGTTTAATTAAAAAAAAAAATTGTCATCATATCAGAATTGTTCTATCTCTGTTGCTAAAAAGTGATATTGCCAGTGATATAACGTTATCGAAAACGACACAGTAACAATTAACTGAAAGGTCTACTTGAAAGGCTAATAAATTTACCATTTGTTTTCAATTACTAAATGGGTGGACTGTCATAAAATCACAAGTTTCTACTCTAAAGATTTAAAAATCTAGCTAGCTAGCACATTTAATATGGACAAACCAGTTATAGTGAGGTTGTTGCTAATTTTAGTTGCGCAGATCTCAAGATCAACTTTTATGCCATGTTCATTGATAAATAAAAGCTCACAGAGAGCTGAAAATCATATAGAAACTAGAATCATGTTTGAAGTATTTAGACTGCCAGCAGAACACAGTACTCTGGTGTTGGTACAGGCCACAGAATCCCATTCATAACCTGAGAAAGGGGCTCTGAAACATTACTTTTGTTTTACCATCTATGTGGTACAAAGTTCTATAAAACATTTAAATATTTTACAGTTTAGTCATTTATATATATATAAGTAATTGTGTTTTACCTCATTTATTTAAACGTGAGTACAGTCAAAGAAAATCAGATTTTTACATGTAACAGATATAAATTTTTGTATCTTTGTGGTTTGTGATATTCTCAAGAGAACTCAGTCACTCTGTCTGGACTTGCTAATGCTAAAGTGATTTTATTTTTTTTAAGTAGCACCTTAAAACTGCCAGTCAAACTTTTAATGGAAGCTTGCACCAAATGAATCTGGACTGTAATCTACAAGCCTTTGGGCTTTTTTTTTCTTCTCTTTTTTAATACTGTATCTTTCCTAAGCACTATTTACCTGATCTATCAGTACCCACAAGCTGTAAAATCCATTTTGAACATATTTTATGTCTTATTAATGGCTATGCTGCAGAGTGCTGTAATTTGCTGTGCTTTGCTCTTATTGGAAGGCAGCGATCTAAGTAGGTCCTTTGGAGCAGCACAAAGAACCTGTTTGTCCTTGACATAAAATAAAAATCTGAACTGGTAATATATTTGCTGTTTCTCTTCCTTTATTGTTTTGCTGTGTTTGCCTTCAGGCAATTACAGCAGAGGAGTTGTGTTTCTCAATCACTCAGAAGCACTGTACATAAAATCATTTTATCTCCTCCTCCTCTTCCTCCTCCTCCTATCCCCCCAAACCCTCCTGCCTTTCACCGCAGTGGGAAGGATGAGTAATAAAAAGGAGAGAGCAACTTGTCAGCGTTAAAAGATTATGTGTTTTGCCCCCTCCAAAGGAAGAGAGTGGTGTTTACAGGCTTGAGTGGGTGCTCGCTAGGCCGAAGCTGAGGCTGATTGCACTAGAGTACCCTGTCAGCCAGTGATTTGTCATGTACTTTATCATCCTTGTCACTCTGCAGAGCGTTGTCATAGGTAACGTTCCTGCCTGCCCCCTCCCTTCTTTGTGCTTTGTACCCAGTCAGTGTAGGAAATTTGTATTTACTTTGGGGGAGTGTAATTTGTTCCTCATGGATAATATGACCCTTAGCGGAGCCGGATCACGGGTTAGTTGAAGTGATATTTTCCTGTAATGGTAGTCGTACATCATGGCTGTCAGGCCGGGTTAGGAGGCGAGCACATTACAGCTCCATTTTAGCACTGCAGGCATCTGGGATTATTTTCCATAACCAAGTATGACATGACCGCTCTGCGGAGTGCATTAAATTTTTACTAGCTTTTTTCCCTCCCCTGGCAACTTCTGTGGCTTTTCCCCCGGTCTAGGTCTCAGTGCTGCCACGGTGATGGATACCCCCAGAGTCCCAGTAGTCCTGGCCAAGGTTACCGGGTGTCACAGACCTACACTGCTTCCCTCCATCCAATAACCAGCAAATCCCTGCTCCCTTTGAGGCACACACCTTGAAGCCTGAGACCCGCCTCACATCTGCAAGAAGTAATACAGCAACAGGAAAGAAAAGCAAATATTCCACTTAAAGAATCTAATTTCAGAGTGCAGCTAATAACTTAATGTCAAAAGTTTTTAAAGATCATTTGACAAACATGAACATGAATAAAATCCCTACATCTACACCTTCCTGTATGTTATCATATTGCAATGTTTGTGACAGTAGAAAGTCTTGCACTCTTGAGCTTATAATTCATCTCCTTTGTTTTTTCATCTTACTTAATCGGCTCTCTTCTCCCACATTTTGATTCCTCTCTCCTTGGCAGCAAGGTCAGCAGTGTAAATGCCACCTCTTGCCATTGACAAATGGTTACCTCCCTGTCTGATAATCAGAAAGGTCTCAGAGGTGGACGAGCAGGCGGAGCTCATTAGGGTGCCACAGATGAGAAATTAATGTGGAGACTCCAGGCTTGGCAGAGAGCCGCACTGATGGGCCTTGGGTGTGGGAGGGATGTGAATTGGGGGGTGTATGTGGCGAGCTCGATGGATGGACCCTGTCTGATGGATGAGCAGGTCAGCAGGCGGCAACACTCCCCAGATAGTCCCACAAATACACACACACGCTTGTCCTTCCTCTCTTTTGTATTGCACCTTGTCTTACCCTTACAATACAGACACTGCAGAGTCTGAGGCCGAGTGGGGGTCAGAGGAGAGACATTTCACCTCCTCACTGACACACTGGTAATTAAATGGAAGAAGCCTAATTGATACAAGACAAAAATGTCAGCTTGCACTTTACAGTTTTTTTACTGTGCGTGGTATTCCCAACTGGATGCATTGTTGGAATTAGGAATCTGCCCTTTAGTGATATGTCATTAGAGTTCACACTTGTGAGATATTGAGCATGAATATAGGTTGATTAAATAAGACTTTTAAGCAGTTTAAGTTTATTCTGTCTGTTTTTTTATTCTCATTTTGTAACATTTCCTTTTGTAAACACTTGAGGCTTCAAATGTGGAAAAGAATGGAAAAGGATCAAGTCTTTAGTATTATTAAGGGTGTCAATGTATAAACATTGAAGCACATTTATTGGTATCCTGTTCAAAATGTTTGTCTTGTATCTTGTTGCACAGTTTTGAAGCATGTAAGTTATTTCAGCAAAACATGCAGCTTGATCAGCAATAAAGTGCTATGACTTTTGGTGGCGGTACATCGTACATCATAGAAAAAACTAGGAAAAGACTTAATGGAAATCAATAGGATTTTGGCAAAACACATCAGAAAACGTCTTTGGAGCTTTATAGTTCAAACACACTTACAATAGAAACATGATTCAAAGTTTAAATGGGTCACTCAGAAAGTTTAACTTTACATAAATGAACTGACCTTTCTGATATATTTTTTAACATTTTACACAATTGCAGTTTAGGTTTTATGGTTTTTACTGTTTTTTCCAAGAATGGTCAACTGACAGTCAGTCAGTCATGGAGTGACAGACAGGTATGTGGTTACCATAGTGACTATAATGAGCCACTGGCAGCAGCTTCAACATTTCATTTGATCTTTGTTTCTTTCTTTCTTTCTTGACACTTCTTGTGCAGTTCATACATCAAAATGTAAGCATTTTTCTTAGCTTAGAATATTAAAAAGTTTTGTTTAAATTTTTGGCAGCAGCTCCATTGCCTAACTCAAAATTTCTTAAGACATTTTCTAGTGATTCTGTACCATTCTTCTCCAGTCAAACCTTTATATTTGACTGAAATATAAAGGCAAAGTTACGTAAAGGGACTCAACTAGCCTAAACAAGATTTAGATATAAAAATGTCATAAACTGTAGTGTAGCATTTGACCTCAAGTTGGCCTGAAAAGTAAACAGGACAACAGTATGATCTGCACCACCTCCACATGGTTATAAAGGAAGGAGTTAGGCTTCTGTTTATTCAGCTCATCATGAAAATATGTTGCATGAGTCTTTTACACTCATGCATGAGTTTTTTATTATCTCAGTCAATGAGGTTATGTTTTTGGTAGCGTTTGTTTGTTTGTTTGTCTATTTGTCTGTGCACAAGTTTACTCAAAAATTTATGTCACATCCTGAAACCTAAAAATCTTATTATCTTCCTTTTGCAAAGTATATTCATTCATAACAATGGAGTGGAAGATTATTATGCATGGATTAAAATGTATTTCCATTTAATTCAAATTTAACAGTTACCAGTAAACACAACACTCAGTAAATTTACAAAATCATCTGATTAGTCCCAGTGGTCCATCTGTATTGTATGTTATTCTCACATTCACTTTGATAGGAGGTACAGATGCTCAGTAAGACTGCAGAACAAATACAGAGGTATTTATTTATTTCAATCAATCCAATCAATCAATCAGCCCCCCTTTTTATTCATGAAAGGAACCTCCCAGTTGCCTTTTCCATTGCCTCCTGATTCCTTGTGATTGCTTGCAGCATAGCTGCTGGTGGTGAAACACTGCCATTGTCGGGGGTACAGCTCTTACCTTGAGACGTGATATTATACAGGCCCTAATGCGTTACACTTGCCTCTAGAGTGCTCAACCTCACCATTCATTTATGGCCAACAATAAAATGTAATAATGCACATGTTTGAATAGGACAAGGTTGCCAAGTCCTTGAAATTGAATGGGGAAAAAACAGTCACAGCAGTGAATCATGTTTCTAAGGCAATGATTCAATTCCCAGTGCAAGCCGAGAACACAGGGAATGAAAAATAATTCCATCAGCAACAAAAGCCATAAATATGCTGTTTGACTGAAACATTCGCCCCTGTAGAAAGAAAAAGCCATTTAGTTGTGTGTGGGTTTTTTGTTTTGTTTTGTTTTGTTTTTTGACCTGGAAAAAAAGTCTCAAGCAAACTGTTTACATGTCCAGTACTTTATCAAATTTGTAATATTGGCCAAATACAGAAACCACACTGAAAGAAACATTAGGTCTTGTTTATATCTTAGATTAGTAAAAAAAAAAAAGTAATGACAAAAATATTTGTTTTTTTATATGAAGTTAGTCTTCAATTCAGTGAGATTTCCTTCTAATCAAAAAGTGTAGGCACTAAAAATGTTACTAATATCGATGTAGCAGCAGTATCACCCAGCCTAAAAACAAATTTAAAAAAAATTCTCAATCACACTGAGCCAACTAAATTGTTCTTTCTGATACTATTGGCCTAAACAATTATAAATCTGACGGACATGGTGCCATTTTCCAGCTGTAACAACAGGAACAAAACAGGGTAGAGGAGTGTGCTGTGGCGTTTTGAGTATGTTGAACCATTTGGGTCATGTTAGGCCATTGGGTTTCTGGCCGATCAAAAGTAAGCAGCACCCTGGCTCCTCGGATGTCTCTCCTCATCTCTATTTATGAAGCAACGCTGCCAGTTACCAGTCTTTAATAATGCATGGAGTAAGACCTTGAGTTCAAACCAGTGTCTCTGAAAACAGGCCGCTTATGATAAAAAATAATAATAATAATCCTTGTTGTTATGCAGGAAGCTTTCCACAGCCACCTATGTCTTTTATTCCTTTCCGATTCGCTCCCCCTCCCTCACTATTTTTCTATCTGCTCTCTCTCCCTGCTGAGAGAGGTTAAATTTTTGGACTGTTCTCAGCGGATGTCAGTCAAGACCCGCCTCACCTGCACAAAGCCTCTGCCCCCTCATTGCCCTTTTGTCAAGCCAATGATTTTCTGCAGGCAGCTTGCCTCAGAATTGACGGTCTTTCTCTTTCAACATAGGAACCTCAGCTCACATCAAATGGCCTTATTCACACAGCCAAGCAGAATTTTTTACAGTGCTTTTTACTGGCAAAAGCAAATCCAAAGTACTTTGGTACTAACACCACATGAACATTTTTCATGGTGGCTGAGATATATTGTATTTAAGGCTTAGCTTTATTTGAAGGAACGCATATTGCCCACCGCTTTTAATGCCAACGTTTTAGACTAAGATCTTCTTAAGTTGAGAAAATACAGAGTGTAGAAATTTTAGTCAAACCTTAAAAATAAAAGTATGTGCAATCTCATGCAATAGTATGATATCTTGCGAGAGCTCGCATGATCTGTTACAGTGCCTATAAAAAGTATTTTTGCAGGTGTTTTAGGATTTTTGCTGTCATAAATCAATCATGGTCAATATAAATTGCCCTTTTTCACACAAATAAAATAAAAAATAACCTTCAGTGTCAAAGTTAAAATTAGATTTCTACAATGTAATACCAGTTAAATAAAAATATGTAAAGTAAAATAAATGACTCCATAAATATTCACCCCCTTTACAGTGACTGTCATAATTCAACTCAGAAAAGATTATTGAAAAGTAGAAGTCAGGGGATGGATACAAAGGCCCTAAACATCCCCAGGAGTTCTGTTAAATCCATCATCAAGACTTGGAAGAAATATGGGACATGTGTAAATCTACCAAGAGCAGGCTGTCCTCACAAACTGAGTGACCATGAAGAAGGAGAACAGAGAGCAAGGACACCAAGACACCTGTGAGCACTCTGAAAGAGTTCCAAGCTTCAACAGGTGAGATGGGAGAGACTGAGCTACAACAACTGTTGCCTAAGTTCTTCACCAGTCTGAGCTTTATGGGAGAGTAGCAAAGAGAAATACACTGTTGAAGAAAACTTGTAATAAATGTAGACTAAAGTTTGCCAAATGACATGTTGAAGACTCCATGGTCAAGTGCTTCTAAGCAGCAGGCACTGGAAAGCTTGTGAAGATAGAGGGTAAAATTTCACAAAATACAAGGAAATCCTGTAGGACAATCCGATGCTGTTTGCAAAAGAGCTGTGTTGTCATACATCAACCATGGTCAAAGATTTTGATTGACCATGATTGATGTATGACAATAGTAAGTATAAAACATCCATGGGGGTGAAAAGTTTTGAAAGGCACTCCATGTGAACCACTGTCAGCTTCTACCACACAAAAGTTTAGCTCAGTATCTCTAAAATTCATTAAGGTACTGGGTAAGTGTATCCCATGTTTGTGGTTCTTATCTTCAGCAGTCACTGTGTGAGAGGCGAGGTACATCCTGGACAGGTTGCAAGTAAGTTGTAGATATACAGCCAATAATTACCTTCTAAGAGTTTTATTGAAATCTGTTCTGTGGTTTGATCTATTTTGCAAACAGATAAGCAGGATTGACTCTCATAGTTAATGTCAAGTTTGTAAGCAAATATGTTGCGCAATGTGTTGTACTCAAAGTATATGTTGGAGAGGATGCTGAACTACTACCACACCAAATTTTTTTTCAATATATGTAAAATTGAGTTATAGCCATTTTTGTGTTTTGTAAGAGCACTTGGGTTTGGCAGCTATTGTAAATCGGTTTCAAAAGTCAGTCAGTTGTAAATGCGAACCAATTATTAGTTACTGAAAGTTTCATTGAAGTGTGTTTTGTGATTCACAAAATATTTTGCTAACAAACACTGTAGGTGATAAACAGTCTAAAAACTGTCTGGCTTATAAAATTACTTTTGAATCTGCAAGTAAATAGCTGTCAGCCATATTCGCAGCAATGGACATACATAACATGACAGGCCTCTGAAATGTATAGCTAAAGTAATGAACTAATAGTTGCTGTAGAGGACTTTAATTTTGCTGTATAGGTCACCAGAGGTGTTGTATCACCACACAAGAACATCTTAAATTTGATGATAACGACCATGTACCAGCAGCCACAAACAGCCCTAATGATATTAGGGGCTCTGAGGAGGGTCTGCATGTTGTCAGCTTCTGGGCTCAGGCCGGTCCCCTATCCCCTCCTTCATCCTTTCAATGTAAACGGCACCACCACACTGCTCGTTAGAGGCAGTGTAATTAGGTGGCTGAGCTTGTTGCAAGTAGCCCAGGTCACAGAGGCATGTCCAACCCTTGTCCTGATTGCTCCTTGGGGGATTATTGACAAAACACAAGGAGCATTGTGTGTTGAGCTCTAATTATGTGTACAAGACATAGATGGCCCAGGGGAAATTAAATGAAATTCCCCATCCTGATGGGTCCTCCGCTCATGGGATCCATTCTGCTTCTTATTAAGCTCAGCCATTGTCTGCCTTTATGAGGTTGTTGTGTGGAGCGAGGCACCAGCTAAATGCTTTTAAGTGTCTCTCTTTTCACAGTGGCAATACATCAGTGACTCGTGGTGGAAAATTGCCTGTCGATTTTGATCTACACTGAAATGAGCGTAAGCAGTAAAGCTTCACATAAATTTAACTAATGCTTGCTAATATTTTAAACATAGTGTGAAATGGAACACCTGCATGGCATTTCATTCTGCAATCAGTATTTTTTTCCTCCACTATAGATTAGTGAAGACACATCCAAACACCACTGCTCTGATTCCCCAGGGCCAGATACTGGACAAGAATTGATAGCCTCCTGCTTGTGCAAATGAAGTGATAAGGGGTCTCACCCAGATTACACAAGGCCTAAGTGGCACTGAGAAAGCTTATGGAGATGAATGAATTAATGAGGCTGGCTGACAGATTCTTAAGAAGCTGTGTAATAAGGGATAAATCAAACAGCTACCATTTTGCCTCTGAATGATTTCAAATTAAAGCTAAGGGATATGGCAGACCTCCCAGGAGTGGGTGGACTTCAGTATGGAACTGTGGCTTGCCCTTATATATACTTCTTTGTCATTAAAACATCCTAGTGGGTAATGTAAAAAATAAAAACGGCAGCACACGCACTAAATACTTCATTCCTTTTGATCCTGCACAGAAGTGGATTTCTGGTCTTGTCTTTGAATTGTAATGATTGCAATGCTGTGGAGGGGCAGGCTGCCCTAATCCAAGGGGTCTACCAACTATCTTACAATATTAATAATTGACTATAGTATGATAAAAGATGGGAGATCACCAAGGACTGTTATGGGAAACCTTTTAAATCTTACAAATTATCCTAATTTCCAGTTATCTACAAAATTGAGTCACTGTTTCAGCTGGTTAGAAAAAAATTGCTGAAAAAGACATGGTTGAGATTGTATATCAGTGGAGGCGCAGATTACCACTAAACACTGAACATCATTAAAAGGCTGTATACATGACTCCAACAAGCTGCAAACAGTAATCTCAGATCTTCCACTCTAGTCCTCAGAAGACCAGTGTTGCCAGATCATCTTCCATTGATTGCTCACATGAATGTTTGTACAAGCAGAAACTAAAGCCTCAAACAAACACAGGCTTTTAGATAACTGAAGCATACATGAAAATGTCTCATGGATATGACATGGATCACAACAATGCATAGCCCTCAGGTCAATTAAGCATAAGCGAGAGCTATATCATCTCCTTCTACCAAGGCAGACTTTACCTATGGCTATGCCTGTGCAGACAGTCAAATCACAGCATTGAGCATTCTGAAAATGTTACCAAGACCAGCATTCTGAGAATAATTGGCAGAAGATGCAGATGTGCAGTCTGTTGCAATCCAAGGCCAGAGAAAAGATTGTGACGTGTCTTGAATAGCAAGTGGAGGTGAGTCATACTGACATTGCAGGGCCTAATGATATTTCTGCTTGGAACGGCTACACAACCGGGGGAGGGAGATGGAATGTCAACTTGCAAACTAATGTGTGAATGACATTTGGTATTGGCTGTCATGCGCTGGCTTGAGCAATGAGATTTATATCTACAGTTGCAGCCAAGACACCAATTTAGTGATGTTAATCAGTGGTAGGCATGATGTTGTCTGTCTTTTCTCTCATTCCTTAACTGTTTCACACGTTTTCCAACAAAGAAACATACCACAAGTGTCCACAAAGCACATACCTATATCAAGTTATAGGCATGCCGTTCTAAACAACAAGGCAGAAGACGTGCCCTTTGGGTGGTGAGATAGCTCATTACCTATGAGCGACCTTCCATCTGCACTCATGGCTGCTCTGGGAGCCATTATGATTATGATGGAAATCTCACAAGCCATTACTGGGAGACAGCACAGGGCTCACTGCAGACACGCTAATGGACTCATTTGTAATTGGGAGAGAGGGAAATGACTCTGTGAGCTAGCAGTGGCTTTGTTTGATAGAGTATGTGGGAGCGCATACTAGATTTGACAAATGAGATGGGTTAGTTGTCTGTGTGAACTAAACTGCTTTCCTCATCAGACTTCATAGACATAAAAACACAAATACCATGCTCTTTTTGAGTTCTGCTCTGACTGGACTTCCAGGAGCCTTTACTATTTTTGAATGAACCTGCAGAACTTACATGAGGAATTACTGTAGATACTGAATCTTTATGGTGATAATGGCCATGCCTCACATCCTAAATTTTGGCAGAGGTGAAAAGAGTACTAAAATAATGTACTCAAATAAAAGTACAGTTACTTTGTTTAATTTTTATTCAAGTACAAGTAATGTTACCTGTGTAAAAATCTACTCAGGTAAAATTAAAAGGCAAGTCATTAAAGGGTAAAGATTACTTAGTAGCTTTATTCCAGCAGGAGAGCATCTCTCCTGTGGTGAGCAAAGGACAAAAGGATTTTTTTTTTCTCAAAAAGCTCTTAAATAAAAAAGCCTCACAGTTAAATATGCAGTTATAAAATAAAACATGCTCACACATAGTATTTAAAACGTTTAGAGAGAAAAAATTGTCATTTCATTGCAGACTTTCCCACGGTGCTCAACTTGTTCAATGACAAAACATGTTGATCAAACCACAATGAAGCTGATAGAAATACTCTTAACCCTGCTGAAGCCCTCAAAAGAGATCATTCTATAGAGTCTAATCAGTGCTATAGATTGCATTCATACACCAACGGGGCACATCGGAGGCAATGAGGGGTTCATTGTGTTACCCAGGGACACTTTGACATGTGACTGCAAACTGCTGGAAATTGAACCTCTGACTCTCTCATGAAAGAATGACTGCTCTAACCACTAATCCACGGCCACCCTCATAACCACAGCTGCCCTCAAAGCTTGGTTTGAGGGCAGCCAGCTACGTTGAGCTGAAAGTCTGAGTTTTCAGTGTCACAAAGGAGGATTTCTTTAAGCCTGGTTAGGTAACCATGGTAACAGAGGCTGCACTCATACCCTGCTGTAAAGTAGAAAAGTCAGACTGAAGCAACATATATATATCATTATAGTTCTACCAGCTGCTGTAAACAAAAACAAACATTGTCAAATAAACTAAAAAAAAACATTTCCACTGTCATTTTAAGTCAGTCAGTGCTCCACATTTAGATGTTGATCAAATGTTAGTGTTATCATTTTATCATTACATCTATAAAATGTAACTAATTTAGAGAAAATCGTTCCATCTGACGAGTTCTCATTTTTCAAAAGAAATTTTAAAAAAAGCAAACATGAGAAAATTGCTTGAAAACTTTAATCCACTCACACTTTGCACCTCAAGATGCTGCAGTTAGACTACAGTAAAAAAAAAAGTGTGCATTGTACAAAATAATATCAGAACCACAATTTAAACTGATCATACAGCCTTTTCAAAATAATTTAACTTTAACTGTCACTTTAAGTTTTACTTTAACCCTCCTGCTGGGACATTGTTTCCCAACATTATCATAAAAATAATGTTTTTTTTTTTCTAATCAGCTGGTGAGTGAACATATCTGGTCTACTGTGATAAGTAGACTTTAATTGCAGTTATCAAATGAATATTATTTTTTATTTATTTTTAAGAGTTGTAGTATTAATTCTAAACAAGCTGTAGTGTTTAATTAGACCAAGTCCTGTCCACTTATCGATTCTCTGACATGTTTTTAGACATGAGTTTGTGAGTTATGATTAAAATGACCAGATTTCTGAAATTAAATCCGGGGACATTTCCAGCTTGGAGATAAAAAATAATTAAATGTTATCCAGATAAAATGAAGAAACTGGGACAGTTACAGTTAAATTTATATTTACAAATTTATACAATAAAAATCAAATGTAACAGCAGGAATGTGTCTCTCTACATTGTTGTTAGCATTTCCTGGGAATAATAAAATGAATAAAGTAAAAGTAGTAATAGAGTACTAAAGTGTGTGTGTTTTGGGTGTGGGGAGGGGTCCATACTAATGTAAGTGAGCGTGAATGTGAATATGTATATACTTACATAGGTACGTATGTATAAAACATACACATTACTCTAAAACAGAGACATAATTTAATCACAATCCCTTCCACAAACATTACATAAAACATAACGTTTTTTTTATTTTCTTCAGGTGATGAAATGCCAAAAATCCTATTCTTAGAAAAATAACAACTATTTTTTATTAATAACTTTTATTTTATACGACAGAAGAAATGCACATTTAACCAGATGATGATCTCTCCCTCCTCATCATTCTCAGTTCATGCAGGTCTTGTCTCATTCAGTTTCCCTCTCACTGAAGAACTTTTATTTGTCCAAACTGAGTTGACAAACACACCTAAGACTGAAAGTCTATGTTCACAAATCACAATAATAAACTAGCAAAACAACTCATAACTAGCTCTGAAAATATAAACTAAAGGTCACCAATCAATTCTTAAACATCTTACTTTGGATGAAGCCTTGTTGACTCTGTAGCCACCGTACCAAACCAGGCAGATTTACAAGAAGTTTTTAGTCATTCTGTTAGGATTTCTCCCACTCTCTCACGCCGCAGCTACTCCCTATTCTCCCCTCTTGTCTTTTTTTAAGGCAGCACGCTTGGCTCTTCTTCTTCTTCTACTACTCTGTCAAGTTAACAGCAGCACAACCAGCTACCGTAAAAGCTGTTGTTGGGCGCAACATGCTCACTCGCGCTTTCTACCAGGCTACCATAATAACAGTCTACAGGCAACATTTTGTTCTCATTCATAAAATGCTAAAATAGCCAGGAACAGGTCATCCAAAGCGGGGACTGTCCCTGGCAATCTGGGACATCTGGTCACCCTAGTTATGATGCTCTGTTTATATATAACATCAAGTTACAGTGTTAGTTTAACTGGTTAACATTTGGGCATATGATGGTGAAACTCATGCAAAACAATAGACCTTTTTCACATAAACCAGAAACTCACAGAAGGGTTAACTCCTTTCACCTGTAGCATAACAGACATCCATCCATTTTCTTTACCCGCTTTTTCCATTCCGGGTCACAGGGGGAGCCGGCGCCTATCTCCAGCAGTCACTGTGCGAGAGGCGGGGGACACCCTGGACAGGTCGCAACTCCATCGCA
>JAOXNZ010000030.1:22429684-22450878 GCA_028566095.1 Kryptolebias brasiliensis
ACCCCTTTGGCCCCTCCCATAGGTGGTGAGCCCATGGGAAGGGGGACCCATGTCACCTCTTCGGGCTGTGCTCGGCCAGGCTCTATAGGCGAAAGCCCAGCCACCAGGCGCTCGCCAACGTGCTCCAGGCCCGGCTCCAGAGTCCTGGCAAGGGAACGCTGTGTCCATTTATATAACTCCTCATAAGGGGTCTTTGGGCTGCACTTTGTCTGGCCCCTCACATAGGACCTGTCTGCCTTGGGTGACCTTACTAGGGGCATGAAGCCCCTGACAGCATAGCTTCTAGGATCATTGGGACACTCAATGGGACACTGGGTCTATAGTTATTTAAATCTAACCTTGAGTATAAAGAAGCACTTAACAGAATCAGAAAATTAACCCCAAATGGAGAAGCTGTGTGAAAAACTAAAACCAGCCTTGCTGCTTCCATGTGACTTAGAAGATTCAGTATCTGACAGGAGCTGCTGATAAAATGTATTCATTAACTGATCATTATCAGTGTGAGCACCTCTGTAAAAGTAGGAGATTGCTGCTCTGGAGCATACAGGTGTGTGTTAACACAGTGCCAAGCCTGAAAGACATCAGCACTGACTATAAAGAAGCAATCTGGGAATGTGTGAAGGTGTCCATCATTGTACAGTTAGGGTGATTATTCATAAGCAGAAAACATTTAAGACAGCTGCTAAACTGTTAAGCATGGTGGTGGAGTGTTGATTATTTGGGCTTGTTTGGTGCACCTAATTGAATTGACCATGAACTCGTCTTTAGACCAAAAGATTATAGTCAAATGTGAGGCCATCTGTTGGACAGCTGATGCTTAGACCAAACTGGGTCATGATGCAACAGAACAATGATCCCAAACACAGCAGCTAATCTACATCAGAACGGGTAAAAAATGAGAAGAATGTAATGCAGGTGCTGCTAGTGGTCATGATGTTACAGGAGTCTGATTTCACAAACTTAGTTCAAAATCTCAAAAACTTTGATTCTGTAATGACACTCTTGTATTATGAAACAACATAAAAGTAAGCAGAAGCTATTTGATGGAAACTGTGAATTTGTGTTTTCCTTTGGATTTGTGAAAATTAGACTAGTCATTGGTTTGAATAGACTGTAACGTTTCATTTTACCTACAAGCTTTCTGTTGCCCTGTTTCCATTTTAGTTTTAGAATGGAATAGATGGGAACATTCATGCTCTTAACGTTCTCTATTTTTATGTCCTAGTCCTTCAAAAGGAGGTACTTCCATCTTGCCCAATTGGGTGATGGATCCTACAACCTCAACTTCTACAAAGATGAAAACACCTCCAAGGAGCCCAAAGGAACCATCTTCCTCGACTCGTGCATGGGAGTTATTCAGGTAAGTTTCCCTTTGCACACTGAACATAGCAAAGTACATTTTAAAGCAGTATGTTTTTCATAGGCATTTGTGTCCTTTCAGAATAGCAAAGTGCGTCGTTTTGCCTTTGAGCTGAAGATGCAGGATAAGAGTACGTTCCTGCTGGCTGCCGACAGTGAAGCAGAGATGGAGGAGTGGATCAGCACCCTCAACAAGATTCTTCACAGCAGCTTCGAGCAGGCCATGCAGGAGAAGAGGAACGGAGACCTAATTGATGGTAAGCTTTTGTTTGGTGATCTTTCATCCTTCAGGACATAGGAATCTGTCTTAAGGACCAATTTATTGTGATTCCAAGTGAAATTTTCTGCATTTTCCTTACAGTTTTTTCACAATTTTGTCTCCAGCTAGTTGCTTAGGGAACTATCTAACTGGGTTGTGACTTTTGGAGACAAGTTGGTGAATAACATTTGCAAGGGAGTCTCCAAAATGTTTGCAGGGGTTCCTATTTTCCTTATGCAAGTTGCTTAGGCTT
The DNA here is from genome assembly GCA_028566095.1 of Kryptolebias brasiliensis. Lineage (NCBI taxonomy): Eukaryota > Metazoa > Chordata > Actinopteri > Cyprinodontiformes > Rivulidae > Kryptolebias > Kryptolebias brasiliensis. The sequence continues at coordinate 22,431,556 of JAOXNZ010000030.1, forward strand.
GCAGTTTTGAGCTTGGTATTTGAACATGTAAAAAAAAAAAAAGTGGATTTTTTTGTTGATCTCTCTGACAGATGAGGAGCAGGGGAAAACAGATCTTTCTTCTGGAAGCTTTCAAGACGCCTTTCAGGTAGCCTTTATCCATCTATCCATACATAATGCATTTCCATTTTAGCCTCTCAACACACCAAACCTATTAGCCCTAATAGCAGAGCATTGCTTTTCTAATGTTCTTGGAAACAGTCTTGGTTGTAACTGGAGCTTTGCTTTGAGCCAATAAGCTAAACGTCTGGATTTCCTGTAGCCACATTTGGCTTAGTGTGTTCAGTTTCCAAATGTAACACTTGTGTTGATTGCAAATGCAGCAGTGTAATGTGGCAATCTCAAAACAAACAGTAAAGGCTTATTCTATTCTAAAATGGGATTTGCTCAACTCTTGTCACATGACTGTGCTTAAAGCTGATTGTGATAATGGCTCTGAAGTTGCCCCTTAATTTTAAGGAACATTATAGCACCTTTAAGAGTATTGTTTTGGTTTTCTTGACCACAATTAAAAAAGGCACTCATTGCAATGTCATTAAGACCTGTCAGTGAAAATATTCATTAAGTCAGAAAAAAAATACACACAATATTTTTTTCATATTGATGATAAATGTGTTCTTAAATGAAAAAAATGCATATCAGTATATCTGGAAAACTACTGGCGTAAACTCCTTCAAATAGCACCATTTGATATAGTTCAGGATAACCTTCAATTGAGTACATTTGAGTATGTTTAACTGCATTGGTATGTTTCACAGACCCTTTTTCAGTCTCAGCAGGCAGCAAGTTCAAGCTGCTCTGAACACCAGAAAGCAGACAGACTGTTATTGATGACATAGTAAAGCAATTTATCAATAAAAAGTTACATAATGTGAAAAATTTAGACTAAAAGGAGAACAATATGGAACTTACATTCATCAAGGAGACAAAAATGCATTTTCAAATAAGCATTTTAGGGGATCTGTTGGCTCTAGGTCAGTTTGTACCTCAAATTGTACATTTGCAGCTCTGGTCACCACGTACCCATACTTTCTGGGTAGGAAAGAAACCACTTGCCAGAGTTCTGTTTGTACTCATGTTCACCTTCATACCCACCTTGTAAGCCCCCCATGTAAATCAAGTCAAGCAGATTTGGACCAATACTATTATTACTACTACCACTACCAAATAATAATATTGTTATTTTTGTTGGCATGGTTAGGCCTAGACATTTGGAGCCCCGTTTTCTTTCTGAAAAACCCCCGGATCTCAAAACAGAAAAAATGTAAGAATGTTGTAGTCAAATCAGACAATAAGCTCTTAATATATTATGACAGATTATTGGGTTTCCTAAAAACACAAGTTATAGTTTCTCTGTGTTTCATACGAGCTGCATCCAATTTGATAAACCTGCACTGTTGACAGTTTGTGCCTGACATGCATTTACACACAACTGAGTGGCTGTTGGAGTTGGAGTTTCTCCATTTGCTGCAATAATACATTTAAGAAAATGTATTCTTGTAAATTATTACACATCTCCATAGCTATAGGGAACCAACAAACTATCAAACCAATAAATTAGCACAACTAACCAACCAACAAACAAACCAACTAACCAACCAGCTAACCAGTCAACCAACCAACCAACAACCAAAAAATAAACCAAACCAAACCATTTCCTGAAATGGTAACTGTTTTACACCCTACTGTACAAAACAGTTATCTCTGCAAACAAAATGGTAATCACTAAGTATGAGGTGAGGGTAAAAGTTGACAAAGTACAAATTGACCAAAACCCCAATCTGTTGACTGTATAAGTGCTTAAATGTTAAAAAAGCTCTAACTCTGATAATATAACAGTGTTGTTTCACTGTTTTAAAAAGGCATGAATGAATTATGATAGCTTAAGGTGAAACAGTTTCAGTAAGTAGAACAACTGTAGTATTTGTCTAGATAAAACATTCCTAATATCTGAATTTAACAAAGTAATACTTCATTAATTCTAATGGAAATTAGTTACATTCGATTGTTAAAGAACAATGAAAAGGGATTAAAGATATGTATGTAAACAGACCTAAGTGTGCCAAATACTTGAAAGCATTATGAATTTGAGTTTCTCACAAGATCTTTTGTGAAATAAAATACACAATATAATATAAAATGTGTGTTTCTTCTCAAAAGCAGCTCAATGATTAGCTGTTAATTAAATTTTCTGAATTAGAAATGACATAACTGAAGGTAATAATAATAATAAACAAAATACAGAATATCATTCATCCATCCATCCATTTTCTTTAACCACTTCGGTGCCTATCTCCAGCAGTCAATGTGCGAGAGGCGGGGGACACCCTGGACAGGTCGCAAGTCCATCGCAGGGCCACGTAGAGACAAACAAGACAAACAACCATTCACACTCTCACTCACACCTAGGGACAATTTAAGAGTTACCAGTCAACCTAACATGTATGTTTTTGGTCTGTGGGAGGAAACAGGAGTACCCGGAGTAAACCCACGTGTGCACAAGGAGAACATGCAAACTCCACCCAAAAAGGCCCCAGGCCGGGATGCAATCCTGCAACCTTCTTGCTGGGAGGCGACAGCTCTAACCACTACACCGCTGTGCCACCCTACAGAATATCAATTTTAAAAAGTTTTTTAAAATACAACAAAAAAATAGTAAAAAAATCACTTGAATAAAGAACAGCAGAAGGCATCAAATAGAATAAGCAGTTTTAAATAAATGTGTTTTGAGTTGTGATTTAAAATAGGAGAGTGAACCAATATTTCTGAGTTGGGGAGGTAATGAGTTCCAGAGATGAGGAGCAATGCGGCTGAAAGCTCTATAACCCATAGTAGTGAGATGGGCAGAAGGGACAGATAGGTGGATGGAGGAAGAGGAACGAAGAGAAAGGGTGGGAATGTGAACCTGGAGAAGGTCAGACAGATATGGAGGGGCAAAGTTGTGAATGGCCTTAAATGTTAACAGAAGGATTTTGAATTGAATACGAAACTGTACTGGAAGCCAGTGGAGCTGATGAAGGACGTTACTAATGTGGTGAAACGAGGGGTTACGGGTTATGATACGGGCAGCTGAGTTCTGAACCAGTTGGAGCTTATGAAGGAACTTCTGAGGAAGAGAGGAGAGAGTTGCAGTAGTCCAGACGAGAAGAGATGAGACTGTGAACAAGGATGGCAGCAGTGTGAGGAGTAAGAGAGGGGCGAAGGCGATTAATATTACATAGGAGCAGGCAGACCTGATAATATTATTGATGTGACATTTGAAGGATAAGGTGCTGTCAAGGATGACACCCAAACTTTTAACCTGAGGGGAGGGTGAGACAGTGGAATCATCAATAGTGAAAGAAAAACTGTCAGTTTTGGATAGGGTAGATTTAGCACCAATAGGAGAACCCCAGTTTTGGAGCTGTTTAGTTTAACAAAGTTTAGAGTGAACCAGGTTTTTATTTCAGCAATACAGTCAGTGAGGGAGGTGGGTGGAAGAATAGATGAGGGGGTTAGTGGTGATGTAGAGCTGGGTGTTGTCAGCATAACAGTGAAAATGAACATCAAATTTACAGAATATATTGCCAAGGGGAAGGATATAGATGATAAAAAGAAAGGGCCCTAGGACAGAGCCCTGGGGGACACCTGAAGTGACAGTGCAAGGCATGGATTTAGAGAACTTGAGTTGAACAAACTGAGTGCGGCCAGAGAGGGAGGAAGTAAACCAGTCTAATAGAGTATGAAACATGCCAATGGAAGATACCCTTCTGAGGAGGGTGGTGTGACAGACAGAAAATTAAGAATATTATTAAGACTGTTATAATGAGAAACCAGATCATCATGGGTGGATAGGTTGTAAGTGTCGGAAAAGCAGCAGGAGTAAATACTTGAAGTGAGGGTAGCGAGGTCGATGTTCTTTAAATTTTGAAATGAAACAAAACGCGTTATTTTAGAAATGGAAAGAGCGAGTTTTACTGAAAATGATAAAAGAAAGTGATCAGTTATGGGAAGTTCATCAGCAGTAAGGTCAAGAGGGGTAATACTAGAACAACAAACTAAGTCCAGGATGTGACCTTTGGAGTGAGTTGGAAAAGTAGTATATTGCTGACATCCAAAACTCTCAAGACAGGATATGAATTCTTTGGTAAGAGTCAGATTAGTATTGTCCATGTGAATATTGAAATCACCCAGCACAATTATGTTTGACGAGAGAGAGAATAAATGCATGAGAAAAGCAGCAAAGTCATTTAAAAAGTCACTGTTCAGTTTGGGAGGACACTAGCATTGGTGGTTAGAATTGAACCAGACAGCTCATAGGCAGCCGATTCAAATGAGGTGAAGATGGATACTGACAACTGCGTGACTTTCCACTTTTCCTGGTAAATCAACCCGAGACCTCCACCCCAACCAGAGCCATGGGGTTGGCAGATGTAAACAAACCCGCTAGGAGTGGATTCATTCAGCTCAGAAAAATCATTGGGCTGTTGCCATGTCACAGTTAAACAGAGAAAGTCTAGGTCACGATCGGCGATGAGGTCCCTGATGAAATGTCTCTTGTTTGTTAGCAAGCGGATGTTGAGCAGAGCAATGTTGAGTGGAGTGTAGTCACAGCTGATGGTGGTGCTAGCCGACCAGGCTAGGTGGGTTAACACGCTATGATTAGCTGTCTGGTTGGTGGAGCGCAAGGGCCGACGAGAGGCAGACCAAATGGACTTTATTGATGTTAAGCTGTTGAGGTGGAAGTTCCGGCGAGATCCACGGTGAATGTATCTCCGGCGGGGCTTGAAAATGATGTCCAGATGAAGGTGGAAAGCCACAGGTGCAGATCCAGGTAAGTGATAGCGCAGCCAGAGCAGGTCTGTGACCAAGTATTGAAGCAAACCCGTCACTAGCAGTTGAACAGGCAATAAAAAAGCCATGCACAGATGAATAAAACGTAAATTCTACCGACCCACATAAGGATCAGAGACTCAAAAAACAGGAAAAAAACATGTTAAGGCAGCGAGCAGCAGCAGCCAGTTGCGCCAGAGTTCACTCTTAGCGTTTCTCATACAAACAGTCTGTGATTGTCAAACAACTTGTGTAATCTCACATCAATAAATAATTTAAATTTCATCATCTGAAAGTGCAGACAGTTTTAACAGTTTGCGTAGCTCTGCTGATCATGCCCCACAGATCGTTTTTCCTCTTCGCTACTTTTCTGTTATTCACCCCCCTCTTCCTTCTGGTGTCCAGTCCAAAGTAGATAATTGACAACAACAGCAACATGAAGTTTAAACCAAGATCTTTTTGAGCTTCAAAGCTTCCTCGTGTCCAAAAAGTTCAGACTTAAAGCCCCTGTGTTGTCTGCGGCTTCAGTTCCTTTCACACACACAATTGACAATCATTGATTCTTTAGTCGATTGTTCTGATCTAGTCATTGGGAAAGGCCTTGCCTGTTTAGTTGGGGAATGCAGCTGTGTGTGTGTGTCCCTCTGTGCAAATGAGTTCCAGCTAGATTTAGAGAGGGTTTTAGTTCTAGGCGAGCCTGAGCCCATGGCACAGCCAGAACAGGTTGAGTTTCAAAGGGGCTTATCAGTGGAATTAGGCAAGTCTTTGGAGTTTGAGCATAGCCTAATTCCTGGTGACCTTTCCCTGGCTCGGGTTTGACTTTTTGTGGTGATCAGCAAGTGCTCTAACAAGCTTTTCCGTCTGTGTAGTGGGGGATTACTGTGGAACTGCCGTGCCCTCCCCTGCACTCACAAGAAGCCATCTGTGGTAAAGAGAGATTAGGCGAGGAGAGAGAGTGAACAGAAGTAGGCTGTAGCCTCAAGCAGCATTGTCATGCCTGTCTGCGTGTTGGTGAGGATTCTGTGCTTGCCATTCTCCTTTTGTGACAAATTGGCATGTTTTGTCTGGCATTTTCACCTGCCAGGCGCTGGCAACCTTCTTGGCCAATATTATTTTAGTGATCATGGACATTTAAATTATTTTTTTCTTTTCAAATGGGACTATTTTGTTTAGTTTTCATTTGGATTTTTTTGTTGGATTGAATATCATCTTCTCAAGGCTAAGGCTAGAAGTATCATCACAAAATAGAAGCTCTTGATGGTGTCTGAGGTAAGCCATACTTTCTTTAATCTTTGTTTTGAATCATTTTCACAGGACCTCTTGAAAGTAAATTCAGGTACAGACCCTTTTCCCTGATGGCTTTATGAATCCACTGGTTTATAACCAAACAGTGCCTTAAGCAATATATTTATTAAGAAATACTCTTGCTGCTTTTATAAACAGAGGAGTAGAGGCATATTTTTTCATCAGATTCTGTAAGACTTTTTGTGTTTTTATTATAGCAAAATGCAAATGAGATGTCATCTGATTTTATTAATTTCTGCAGATGATCTTTGTTCAGAAACCCCTGCTGTGTTAACAATAGAAATGATTGCATTTAATCAGTGTACTTTTGAATTAATCATGGAAACAGAATGTCACATCATTTGTAATTAAACAGCAACTAGCTTGTTGACTAAATGAAAAAGACAGGAATCCCTATTTTGCTCATTAAACAAGGATTAGAAAAACTTAAGAATATTAGTATTTTTCTAGAAGTCGTGTTGAATTGTGACTGGAGGAAAAGTTAATTGTCAGACAACATTTTCTGCTAACTGCTGCACAGTTGTTTTAGCTTTCTTCCAAGAACAGAATTCTTGAATGTAATAATTTTCTGTATCTATTATTCTTTTGTAATAATGTGTAATTTTCCCAATATATCCAAGTATATGCAAAAAAGGTAACATGGAAACAGAATCAACTAAATACTATACTTAATTTAAAATAGCATGGGCAGCAGGCTGAGAATGTGCTTTTATCTTTTAAATAAACTGTAGTTTTCATTTTGATACTTGCTGCACGTTTCAAAAAGGTTTGAACAGCTCTTTGTAAAGCAGGACAGTAACATCTTAAAACATGACATAACTTGAAGGCGTTTAGCACTCCATGAAAGACTTCAACAATACTTCAACAGTAGTGCAACAATAAACTTATGAACTGAAACCTGTTTGATATTTAATGCTCGCCAAAAGGCAAAAAGCGGGGAGTCATGTTTTTGCCCATGTGTAGGTGATTTTTTCTGTTTGTTACCAAATATCTCATGAACCACTAAACATATATTTAATGAAACTCTCAGAAAATTACTCTTGGAATACCTCTACCCACAGACACTGACCTAAAATTGGATGTGGAAGTAGCTGAGATTCATTCATAATGCATCCTCCAAGCACTAACTGATTGCATAAGATAATTTTTTAAAACGTGCATTAACTATTAACTAACTATTAACATAAATTGGCATTAACTATTTGAGAGAACTCTGTCTGACTGTTGGCAACATATTCCATAAACCATGCTCTTCAATGAAACTCTCAAAAAGGGATCACTGGTTGAACATCTACAACTAATTCACTTTTAGAGCAAACTCAATTCAAGATGGACACCACAGCCAGGCTTACTTAAAAAATACATAAGTAGCTGTTACTCTTTCACTTTTACAGATAATGAGCTAAAATTTGATGTGGTAGTATTTGAGTGTCGCTCCCAATACATACCCTGAGCGCAAGATCTTACATTATTGTGTCAGATTGCACATGACATTATTTTCAAGGTTTGAGCAAAATGGCTGTAACTCTGATCTCTCAATAAAAGATGATATTGTCTTAAACTTGGCATGAAAAGCAGCGGGCAATAGGCATTCCCTCAAGGAATGCTAGCCTTTTAAGCAAATAAGAGGTTAACAGAGATGTTGTAATTTAAACCTTATAATCTTATTCAGCTCAGAAAGACTCAATTATATTGTACAAACATGTTAGGATTCAAATGTGAGTGTGTAGTGGTTCTCAAATAAGCATTGAAAGGTTTTATCTTATTTTGGAGTTCAGGAACATTTCCAGAACATTTCAAGAATCCTTTGCCTGTTTGTCCATTACATCACTCCGTCCACAGAGGCTGGTTGGCAACAACCTCCTCCATGTTCAAACTCATTTTAAGTAGAATTGAGGCAAAAAGAAAAACTATCACCTCATCAACATTGTCCTATTAGCATACATTACCCCTACTGTTAAAATGTAAGTATTAAGTCCCAATTTTACCGGTTAACCTGAGGCTGTTAGTTTGACCATGAAGTAAACTCATGTAATTACTGGGATACAGGAGGTACTACGATAAAGTATACACTAGAACTTATATTTACCTGATATGAAATGTTGATTGTGGGTTCTGAAGTAATCAGTGAGAATTCAGTTTTTCCTTTTTACAGCTGCAATCCAGTTATTACTTTGATTGGGAGCTTTTGGAAAATTGTAAAATGGCAAATCTTTTCTGTCTGAATGGTTAGAACATCCTACAGCAACACAAACCATTGTGTCTTGTTACTTTATAGTTCATCTCAGAAGAGATTATCTTTCAACTGGTAAACATGTTTGGTTTTGACATTCAAAGACGGCAGCGCCAATTGGGTACTATCACTGAAGTCACTGAAATAATGCTGCAAATTCTCAATAAAAGATGAGTTGTTCAACATTAACTTACATGGGCAGCTTAGGATGAACAATAAATAAAGACATTCTTCATGTTTTACATTTTGCTTTCTAATCCTCTGCAGTTGCTCACTTTAGCGCCCTTAAGTTTCATTTTTGTTAACAGAGCAGACATGCAGCACAGTGAAAAGTTTTCCTTTTTACCTATCACTACGGTGGCAGAGCGAGCTTGTCTCTCTGCAGCCAAAGAACGCACATGCAAATACACAAACACAAACAAATTAGGAATGTTTATCAGTCTGACAACATATGCACTGCAAATATAACACATGCAAATCAACAACTGTGCTGCAAATAGTCACAAAAAATACAAATAAACCCAATGCAAATATTCACAACATAACCAAATAATATTCACACCTCAGAAACTTGCAACGAAGTAACTTAATGGATGACAACAAAAATGTTTGTAGTGGCACAAAAAACTAGACTATTTCTTTTTTAATGCTGTCTTTTTTCTCTCTTTGTCTTCCTGGTTGATTATTATTCATGAAAATAGTAGGAGTTTTCCTGATGGCAATGCCAGGGAACACAAAAAGGGAAGTTGGTACCTGCTGGTGTATCCCTTTAAGGACGGTGTAAGGAAGGAGAGAGAGGAGCCTAATCGTCATCACCATGCAGAAGTCATCCTGGAAGCCTCTTCTCCCTCTCTACTGCATTATCATAAAAAGTGATTTAGGCCTGATTGATGCAAATGGCCCTCTGTTCTTTTTCAATCATTAACGGGTCCTTCGCCATGGCCACAGGCGGTGATTAAAGCTGTCATTTCCAGCTACTCATTAAAGGAGAGCGCCAGGTCGTGGGAGGGATTCAGAGGGGGGCAGGACTAAAGAAAGAGGAAGAATGGGGCCATTTTATTCTTGAAGAAGTGCTATCTAATGAAACTGCTTTTCTTAAAAAAAAAAAAAAAAGCAGGCAATGATTTCATTATTGTTGTATTTCTCTCAGTCTGGTGCATACAGAGGGAGAACATCTGTGGTCAAAATCCATTATAGCGTGTTTTTATGATTCCCCAAATGCTTTTTAGCTCAGGCTGCCAGTGGGGTTGCTTTTGAGGAAGGAAAAAAAAGCAAGAATAAGCAACAGTAGGGTTCAAATCGAAGCCACTTTGCACTTTATATTCATTTCACATTTGTGGTGAACTAGGAAAAAGTTGTGACGCAAATAGAATGTAAAACAAATCAATATGACTATATTTTAGATTTTAGTTTTTGCTGTAGGCTGTAGATCATGAACAAACTCTCAAAGAAAGTAAAACTGTTGACAAAGAATAGCTGACAATAAAGTGTGTCTGCAGCCCGCCCATGACTCCTGGCAGAGGCAATACTGTGCTACTCGCTCTTACACTTGAACATGATTGTTAGTGTGTCTGTGTGCTGATAGGGGCCTTACCTGCTATAATGGGGGGGGGGGTGTTAGGTAGTGAGATGTAAAGCTCCAGCTGAGCTGTCCTCTGCAGGAGTCTACAATACCACCATGTCCTGGGGACCTGCACTAATGGCCAAAGGTGCCCTTAGTGCTATTGTGCCCAGCAGGCACATCTCTCCATGGATATACACCACCCTACCCCTTGTACATCATCTTAATCTTTCACTAGAACTCAGTCTCCTGCAGAGAGCATGCTGGGACTCTGGTCAGGGGTGCACATGGCTTAGGGCAATAGGGCTGGGGATTTGGGGGATTGGAGACGACAAAGAATGGGAGAAGATATGTTTTCTAAGTGGCTTAGCTCTGGGGCAGTAAGCTTCAGTCAGAGGTGTCCATCGGGGGACATTATTCTGCAGAAATGTTTCCTGGCCCTAAGATCTGATACCTTCAGTAGAGTACACTCTGCCAGGACACAGGAAAATATTACCCGGCTTTATTACTGCAGCCCCAGTGTATACTGCTAGTCGTGTCTTTGTATACCATTATTATGGGCATAAGAAAAGCTGGGGGAAGCTGATTGATGTTTCATCCTTTTCAATAGCAGGTGCTTTCAGATCGCAGGGAAACAGTTTTTATAACCATTTACAGTAGTTTGCCCTTTATTGTTTGTTTTTGCACTGATAGTAATGTGCCCATTTATAGTCCTAACCATGTTTATTAGGGTTTTTTAGATCCTTCTCTTCTTACGACACTGCAGAGTCCCTATTTGTTTGCTTATTAGGGACTCTGGACAGATGCAAGGGAATGTGATTGGTCCATACATAAATGTACAGTGACTGGCCGAGCAAATTGAACACTCTGCATTTGCGTTGCTAAAGTAGAAACTGTTCTATTTTAATCTAATATGACTTGGTATTCTTTGAACTCATTCAGCACAAAGTAGACAGATTTGTCAAATAAGTCTTGGTTCTTGTAACTTCTTGTTCTGAATGTTGGTAGTGCTGTTTCAAATTCTGCTCTAAAAATTAAACCAAAGACCTACAAAACATATTACCAACTACAAAGTTCTCTGTTGTTGTTGTTGTTGAATTTCATGTGCAAAAGTGATGTGAATCTGGGGATTGTCATTTAAGTGTTGTGTAATCACAATTTTTATCAGGCAATGCACAAGCAAACACGTTGGTCCTTATAACTTCTCTGAAGTAGCACTAAGACTCCTTCTAACTCTCAGAGAGTCCTTAAACTGTTTGGTCTCAAAACACCTAATAGCAACAAGCAACCAATGCATGTGTTTTATTGCTGACTGCTTACCTTTTACTCCTTCTCCTTTCTGTCTTTCTGTTAAAGAGTGGATGGATGCATCATTACTGTAAGATGCCTGGCAGAACAATTGTGTGGCTACTTGAACACCTCTCATGAGATGCATAAGTAGCAATTAGTTGTCAAATGAAAACCCATTAATTACTCACTAAAAGCAAACCTGTGCAGTTATTTAAGTGTAAATTATGCACAATGTATCTGCTAAACTGACTTTATTGTTGTACACATGATGGGCTTTTTAATGCTGACATTTCAGTCCCTGGCACAGTTACAGTACCTGTAACGACATGTTACCAGCATGGTACATTTGTGTACTGCAACATAGAAAGGGTCTATACCTTGATGTGTTACCCTTAGAATATATGAAGTATTTTCAAAGGCCCAAAAAACTCATACAAAAGTAATTTGTAAAAACATTCAATTACTTTGAAATAATACAGTCTTCTGTCTGTTTTTATTGTCCTTTAAATCAAACTTTTTTTCTCATAGATAAAGATAATTGCCTGTTTAAGTGCAATGTTAGGGCACAGTTGCATTTATGAAGAAAATGCCTATCTTTGTTGTCTGTGGGGGGCTTAATGGTGCAATTAGTTTTGTTCCTTCTGTTCAGGAGACTTTTAAGGAAAATTTATTGGTTTTTTTTGTTTTCCTTATACTCATTAAACTGGTTTTAATGAAGAAGATAAAGTGGTGTCTCATAGGCTTCCAGCAGTCAGTTCATTTGACATTATTCTGGTGCAGCTGAATAGAGCCAGCAGTCTACCTTCACCTTGGTTCCATGTTGGCAGGCCTGCAGCTCCCTCCCAGGGCAGTTGTAATGAGGAACTATCTTTTTTCCCAGAAGGCCTATGACTGGGCAAGGGCCGTTACACAGTCACTATCGGTAAACGAGGTGGGCACCTTTTGTCCATTTGCAGCTTCAACCCCACCATAACATGGATTATGTCATATGTCACGTCATTTGATGCTGCTGTTCCAGCCTCATCTGCAGATGGCCCTCAAGGTGCCCAGACTGCTGACAGTGGCATTATTACTCTCTAGAATCTGCCTGCAGGGCTCACCTCCCCTGGGAGGCTCTGCCTTCAGACTGTGATGCCAATTGAAGGGAGGGGCTGAGAGGGTCTTTATGACTAGACACTCTCCCTAAGGAACACTCAGGAATATATTAGCATGGCCACAACCCTTCTGGCATAATGTGATTGGACATGAGGGAGGTGGCCCCACCCTATCATCCCTCCCAGAGGACAAGTATACTCAGTGCTCAGCCTTATCTTTGTTGAGCATTAAAATACATGATTGCACCTCCAGGGCAAGCACAAAATCTGTCCTTTGTGTGCATTCATCTCAGCATCCACCGGGTAATCATAGATCATAAACTCTGTAGATGAACCATTGCAGTCTGAAACCAGATAGTGTTTGTGAGTTAATAAACATACTCTGGGGCTCCATGGCCATGATGTTGTAAAAGTTATGTTTATTGTCTTCATAGCCATTTTCCTCCTGTTTGTTTGGTGGCTAAATGTGATCCAATGAAGAGGGGGAGGATTGGCGCATGAGAGCAAGGTGGCGAGTGGATTAGTGGAAGATGTTGAACCCCAAACTAAAATACCTAACCCTCAGGAGGTTCAGCTTCTTAACCTCAGCCTGCGTGGTCTGATAAGAATGTTTCTTTATTGTTGACTTTATGCAGACTTGCTAAAGGCTATTAAAATAAGCTTTGCTGGGGGTGTTGGTTATCATGAGATTTCATCACTGTGCCGTGTATTGGGAGGAGAAACAAAGTCTCTTCTGGCTACCTAAACTGAATAATGTTCAGCCCTTAAACAATCCAGTAAATTCATATTTTTGTTTTATGTTCTTACATAAGTAGCTGTGTAAAGGTATGTCCTATTTAATCATTACAAATCCACTCCCTAGATGATACTGTCTGTGACCTCCACCCAGTATTGCAGAAACTGCTTCACTGGAATTCACTATGGTCTGCTCCAGCTGCTCCTATGTAAGTCAGACTCCCATCTGCCAATGATTACTGCTGTGGACCGTGCCCAGAGCTTTGCCGACAGTCTCTTTTTGATTAGTAATTATCCTGAAAAAAGGCGAGGGGAAACTCAGACACTCAGGAGAACATGGTTCCATCCTGTTTTTCTATTGAGTAAAATTCTGTCAGGGCAGGCAAAGGTTGCTTTGGTTCACTGGGGTCCTCAGCACCAGTTGGCTTTGATTTTCCCCTGCTGCCCAGATGTTGGGATTTGGCTCTGCGTTGGCCCATATGGTTCCACTTACTCTCCAGGGGAGGAAAATAAATGGTTTGTTTTTCTATTGTGGCCTCTCTCATTACGCACTTATAAAACCAGCTTTTGAAGATTAGAAACTTGTGCCTGAGTTGAGCCAGATTTAAGCTGGCATGTTAGCCTGGAATGTGTGGCTTTTTATTTTAAGCTCATTTTACTGGGTTCCCTTTTATACCAACAGGAACACAGGTTAGTATCACTACAGTACATAATCCATTCATTCTAGTTGTACTTTTAGCTGTGTCAGTTCTGCTGTGTTTGTATACATTACCGTGGAATATTTGTTCATTAAGCTAAGAATACATCAAAAACCTGCAGCTTAGATCTTTTACCATGCAGCTAGTATAGAAATTTCATGAGCGATTGCTGGAGTTAAACTACTACAAATTTAATAAGTTGTATTACAATCCTTATAGTTTACTTGAAATACATGTTTATTACTGCTGATGATGAAGGCAAAGGAGTGATAATGTTTTTGCTTGTATGTGTGCTTGTGTGCATTTGTTTGTCTGTAGCATTATAAAATATCTCATGAGTCACTGGACGGATTTTAATGAAACTCTCATGAAGGAATCACTTGATGTACATCTACAACATGTTAACCTTTGGAATCAACTCAATTCAAGATGGTTGCTACAGCAAACTGACCTCAGTAAATACAGAAACCACTATAACTAAGCCAATTTTACAGATATTGAGCTAAAATTTTGTGTGGTAGTACCTGAGAGTCATTCACAACACATACTGCAAGTGCTACACATTGCACAAGATCTTGCAATATTGCATGAGATTGTGCACAATGTAATTTAAATGGTTTGACTAAAATGCCTAAAACTTAATTTCTCAACATACAATCTTATTTTAATACTCTGCCATGAAAGGCTGCAAACAATATGTATTCCTTCAAGGAAAGCTAGGCCATTAATTTAGATCTTGGATTTCAAGATTTAAATAGTAGTTTTTAAATATGTGCCTCAGCTTTTTAGAAGCTTAAAGCTCAAGCCACCTGAATTACACCCGACCTTCGTTTGGTCTCCTGGCCCCTGACCCCAACTAGTCTTATCTCTTGCTCACTCAGTTGAGGAATTTCACTTGTGTTTTCCTTTTGGACCACTGCTTTCAACTTTTCATCACTGACAACAACTTTGTTTTGCTCTCCAGTGATGTTTCTCATCCACAATAACTGGATCACATCTCCCACTGATCTCCTGAGCACTTAAAGAAGAGTTAGTTCTGCTGTGTAGCAGGTGTTCCCAGCCTTCCTTGCCCTGACCTTTCAAGGGTTAGTCGTCTATCAGTGGGTGTCAGGCCTCTAAGTAAGACTCAGGTCACCCTTCTTACTGAGAGGTCGCACACCATACACATCTATGAAAGGAGGAGGAGGGGGCTAGAGATGAGAGAGGGGAAGATTGACTAGAGAAGGACTTCTTTGGATTCCCTACCTTGGACTCTCTTTTTCAGTTCTTGAACAATGGATCACATCTGGCTGCTTCTGTTTGAATTTGTCACAGTTGTCCTTTGCTTTTGAAAACATTGCCTGGGAGACAAACAGCCAGTGTTGTTCATTACTCTCTTTGACTGACAACAAAAAAGAAAGACTTTACGGAATGTGGCTGTTTCCTGGAGTACTGCTGAAGGCAGATCAGTGTAATCCAACAATAGTACAAACACTAGAATTTAGATAAATCTATGGCTTTTTAATTAGGAAAAAAATTTTTTTTTTTAAATCCTAGCTCAATAAAATTATCTTTCAGCAAACTTGACAAGTCCTCTTTCAAATTAGAGCACCTTGTCAAAAGCACAGAGGCGGATAGATATAGCCTATCTTCATTAAACGTCCTCTAATTGGCTTGGAAAGAAATAATCTTTCCATCTCTCTGAGCTCCGTCTTTGGCAGACAAGCTGCAAAACAGCACTGCTCATCTGTCAAAACGTCAGCAGGACCTCAAAAAAAAGCGACACATGCCAGCAAGTTGTTCGACACAGTGTACAAATACTCCACATCATACTTCAGTGTAAAAAAAGGCCTGTCACAATCCTGTTTGAAGAAAATTAGAGTTTAGGTAAACACGATTGTCATGTGGAACGCTCCTTAGAAATGTCTTTTTTCTTTCTTTCTTGTAATGTTTAAAGGACCTGAGCTCTGAATATGGGTATGTTTCTGTTCATCACATGACATATCTGCCATTGTTGGTGAAACACTGACAGTACCTTCAAATATTAAAGCCCTGGAGCATTGGTGTTGTCAAACTGAAGCGTTGTAAGCAGAACTGCAGCCCACCTGGGTAGCTTCGAAAGCGCTCCAGGGTCTTGCCTTGATATGTGGAACCAAACAAAACATTCAGTGCCCTCTTCTGATTAGCAGACAGCAGCATGATCTTCCATGTCCTTCACTGAGTCTACGCAGTCACACACTGAGGCCTTAGTGAAATAACAATGAGCGACTTCCCAGCTTGTCAATCTATTTGCTCCATTTCCTGTCTCTTGTCTCTCTGGACTGCAGTGCATCCAGGAGCTTAATAGACTGTAGAGGTCTCATTTGAAAATATGACTCTGCCCATCAGAACAGCCTCGCCCACCCTGGGTATTTAACGTACAACATCTAAAGGCGTTGGCTTGACCCAGGCATGTCAGGGACAAATGAAAAGCTATTACTAAAGACATGCCTTTGCCTACGTGTATATCTATAGTGTGTGTGTGTTTGGGCCTCTTAGCTACCCTCCGACTCACTCGATTTCCAGTCAGTGCATCAGTCCAAGCGGCAGTGACATGTGATGGCATTCTTTGTTTATCTACTCCAGGGCCACGCTCTTCATGTCTCTTTGTGTCGCTGTCACTTGTGCAGTAAGACTGGAGGAGGAGGGGGGGAATTACAGCACAAACCGTAAAGATTCTTTGTTTGTTACAACAGTCCTGACTCTCCAGGCGATGGCATTCCTAGATCGATGAAACATGACAGCTGTTTAGAAAGAGAAGGAAAATAAAAGATTGTACCATCAGCACAGCAAC
Organism: Kryptolebias brasiliensis; assembly: GCA_028566095.1. Classification (NCBI taxonomy): domain Eukaryota; kingdom Metazoa; phylum Chordata; class Actinopteri; order Cyprinodontiformes; family Rivulidae; genus Kryptolebias; species Kryptolebias brasiliensis. Next base: position 22,448,135 of record JAOXNZ010000030.1, read on the forward strand.
CAAAGACTTAGCCCTGATAGTCTAAGTAATTCTATTTTAATGTAAAACTTGTTTTGTCATGACACTGTACATGTACACCTAATAACTGTGCTGAGACACATAAACCCAAAACATTTTAATTATATATATTGCATCCAAATATAAAAAGGACCAAAGATTCTGTTGAACCAACATAAAGTTCTGACTTTGTATGTGTGTATTACAGTAAATGTGCAAAGACTAAAGGATAAGGAAAGGGTAGAAATAAGGGTAGAAAATCTAACCCTAGAAGTTAGATTAGGGTCAATGGTATGTCTAAGCCCTATGCCAGTGGTGCCCAGTCCTGGTCCTCAAGGGCCACTGTCTTGCATGTTTTAGTTGTTTCCGTACTTTGACACACCTGATTTGAATGAGTGAGTGATGAATAGGCTTCTGCCGAACTTGAAAATCTGCTGAAGAGCAGGGAAACAACATGCAGGATAGTGGCCCTCGAGGACCAGGATTAGGCACCTCTGATCTATGCTATTGAATTGAAATACATTTTGAGAAATTACAAGCATTTTTCAGTATTTTTTATGTGTTTTGCTTTTTGGGAGAAACACACTGTACTGCAGAAAGGTGTGTTGTTTGCCTGGGTTTATGTCAAAAGAAGTGCTGTCTAATCGGCTTACGTAAAGTTTTATTGAAAGAATTCTCTAACTGTAAGTTGCAGAAACATCTTGTTTTCACATGTCAATTTTTGTGCCTACAGGGCTTTTTGTAGGAAATTTGACAAGTTAAAAAGACTCTTCATTTTCAGTTTTGCAGAAAAATTCCAAACTCTGATACAATGAGTTTCAATGAGACTTTGGGTGTGTACACTTTTGGGGCAATTTGAGGGAACATTTTAAGTCTGATAGCAGATAGAGACTCACTGGATGAAAGATAACAAAAATGCCTACATTCTGGTATTTAAACTGTATAAGAATTTTAAAGACTGAAAATTGGAAAAGTTTGCAAAATTTGTAGCCTCCACAAATTACAAGACTTAAACTTGTGATTTTGTAAAAACTGTTCAAATCCCAGTTCTGTCATGTAAAGTTCAACTTTTTTTGAACCAGTTCAATTTTGAATAATGTTTTCACTGTGACCAAAGCCTGAGCAACAAAGCCCAGAGGGCTAGGATTTTACACATTTCACTAAAATCCTATTGTTGTCTATGAGGAAATATTTTTACATATTTGGGAGGAATTCTGTCTACCTTGTACAATGAACTACTACCAAAACTTACAGCACACTATTTCTAATTGAGCCACACATTATGATGTGCTTTTTGTATGGGTCTTTCTAAATTTGTGGGAGGAGTAGCAAAACATAAATCGTGATGGAAACTGAACAGTAATGGCTGAATAGTAAAAAGTGTGCTTCAGTATTTGTTCATTGGCACCCTTAAGTTAATTGTGCTGTTGCATCTTATTAAGCAATTTGTTTTATTACAAAAATGTGTTTTTATTGTAACTAGTAACACAAAAGGACAATTTATAGAATCGGTTGTTTATTTTTTATTGTCTACCTGTGTTTTTTTTCCATGAAAACAGATAGAAAATCACAGATTTATTCTGCTCCTCAGCAAGTGGCCCATCCTATAAACATCAGTGTTTGTGTAGCTCAGGCAGCATAGTAAAACATTATTTATTTTCTTGAAGTGCTATAAATTATTTCTTTGAATTTGTGGGTTAAAAGTACGATGCAACACCACTGTGTGATGTATGTATATTGTGCTTTGATGATAAGTGACTCAGAGCTCAAACAACTTCAGAAGTGAAGATGCATCTACAATACCAGTATAGAGCCAACCATAAAAGTGTTTTTCAACTCATTTGAAGGACAAATAATTACCCTACTTATAACGCCTTGGATGGGGGCTACGGTCTCATAATCCTGAGGCTCCAGGTTTGAGCCCAGCTTGCATCAGGAAGGGTGTTAAACAACTGCCAAATCTCTCATGTGAGTTCACTCGCTGTGGCGACCCCTGCAGAACGGAGCAGCCAAAAGAAAAACAGCAATATAACACCTTGGGAAAAATTCTTGAGTTATCATAATTCTACAAGATCATCAGTGAACTTCGTACTACTTTGTCCATTGAATCCTATGTACTTGATTTGATGTTGTTGGGGTTTTTTTAATCTCCTTTATTAAAGTACTGTTAACTGGATATTGCTTTTGTCACTCTTTACATTACCAACATAATTTATATTATATGGCCTCCACTTGAATAGCGCTTTATCTAGTTCAAGGACCCCCAAAGCACTTCACACTACAATCAGTCATTCACCCATTCATACACACATTCACACACTGATGGTGGTAAGCTACAATGAAGCTACAGCTGGCCTGGGGCAGACTGACAGAAGTGAGGCTGCCATGACACCAGCACCATCAAACCCTCTGACCACCACCAGTAGGGCAAGGCAGGTGGTTTGAACCTGCAATCCTCCAGTTACAGGACGAACCCCTACCTCCTGACCCACTGCCGTAACCCATAGAATCGGCTACGTAAGGAAGGGTTTAATATGTCTTGACCACTGGGAGGGAAACGTGCCACACAGTTAAAGAGGACATGGAGGTAGTTGGAGTAAGGACAGAGGACGCAGAAGACAGAGTTAGATGGAGGAGGATGACTTGCTGTGGTGACTGCTGAAAAAGGAACAGCCGAAAGAAAAAGAAGAAGAAGAAGACAGTCTTTACTTAGATGTTATAACCAAAGTGCCCTGATTTTTACAATC
>JAOXNZ010000030.1:22450978-22477188 GCA_028566095.1 Kryptolebias brasiliensis
CAAAGAAAAAAGCTTATGCGCCAGTTAGAAGCGCGCTGAAAGAAAAAGAGATTTGTTTTCAGACACTTTACCCAACGATGTGCATTGCTGGTTAATAACACAGTATCTGTAAAAATGACTTAACTATAGTCATTTTTGTGCTTTCTAAGGTGAGTTAATTGTGGTGCCCACCTTAAACTGAGTTTGTTCCAAATTGTAATAAGCTATAGATGTACATCAAGAATTATTTTTTTAAAGTTTTATAAAAATCCATCCAGTGGTTATGGGATATTTTGCTAACAGACAAAGTTGACTTTAAACAGCTAATGACAAACTTTTCAACAAAGATCTTGTGCAATCTTGTGCATATATACCGTATGGGTTATGGATCAGTCTCAGCTACTACCTCACCTCATTTTAGGTCAATATCTGTAAAATGGACAAAGTTATATCAATTTTTGTGATTTTCAAGGCCAGTTAGCTGTGGCAGCTATCTTGAATCAAGTTAACACTAAACATTAACCAGCTGTAGATGTACATCCAAAGATTACTTTCATCAAGTTCCATTAAAATTTGTCTGGTGATTCATGAGATATTTTGGTAACAGACAGTCAGACACACGGGCAAAACCATTATTGCTTGCCTTTGCGTTTCAGCAGTGGGTGATAATGTTTAAATATCATCCACTACTGGTAATAATTCAGGTTAAGTGTGACCGTTAAAGCATATAGGTGGAAACGAGATCTGTGTACATGTTTCATTCCAGACATCATTAGCTGTTTATGAGCATGCCAAGTAATAGCTGTATGTTAATGTATAAACAGAAGAATGATATACCAAGCACTCTGACTCATGAGGCCCTGTATGATTTGTTATTAATCACTATAAATACGGCCAAGCTTTCAGCATAACATTACTCAGGGCGGCGCAGGTTTCCGGTGGTGGATGTCTCTGGAGCACCCTGCATGCACAGTCACATGGGGAGAAAGAGGCCACAGCGGCACTTTGCTTTTAATGAGCACAGCAGTGAACACATGCGTTCCCCTGTCATTCCTCTAAAGAGCTTGATTGCAGATGCTTCCGATGACAAAAACGACATCTGTGAACATCTGCTTTGGAAATTGAAGCTGGCCTTGGAACGGAACATTGACTTTGTTTTCCGTCTTTGTGGACCAATTAGGGCTAACAGATTTACACAGCCAGATCAATCTGAAAACAGTAATGGCATTGCTGTTATTTTTCTCATTTGATAGCTCTGTGGTTTCACTGTGCACATTAGCATTACAGAACAGCAACCACCCTGACCTCCAAAATCTTTCCTCCATCTCACACTTCTCCCTGGAGACACTTTTTTCCTTTCATCTAGAGAACACACAAGGCCATGTTATGGGTGTGTGAAAGAGTGTGCGTTCCCCCACCCCTTGCTTCCTACTCTCCGACATCCTTGCTACAGTTAATTAACAGTTATTAGTGTTAGCACAGAGCACCAGATAAGATGTCACAAATCATCAAGTCTCTAGGTGCAGTTCCAGCAATTAGGAGCTCGGTCGCACCTTTCCTCTCCATAGTCATTTGGTACGCATCCAGGTTCCTTTTTAGACCTGAAAGCACTAATCAAATAATTTCTGCTCAGAGATTTTGTCGTCATCATTTCACAACCTAACGACGTGAGACTCTCAGTTAAGCGCCTCTCCCATCCTCAACTTCTGTTTGGCAAACAATGCAAATCTACACTTTCTTTTACGCAGGTGTAAGGGAGTAATAACCAGAAAGCAAAGGATTTGTTTATGCTAAGTAGGTATTTATGTACCCAGAGATATTAAAATATATAGGCGCAGCTACATTATAGTGCCCAGTTGAGTTCCTGTGTGTAAACATAGTAAAAGGATGAGTGAATGAATCAAAAAGCTTGATTTTTAATGCAGGTTGTGACTTACTTTGATCAGTTTGTCATCTCTCTAAATTAGAACTTAATTGCATCTGTCTGTAGCTAGGGACCTTGAGCTGTACTTCTTTTTTGTTTTCAACACCTGATCCTTGACGCAGCTCTTATTTATTTGCTACTTCTTTTGTGGCTGATATAGGCTCGAGCCTCTTAATGCTCTTGGCTCAGAAGTGTAGTGTGTAGCGAACTGAAGTGGTACTCAGCGATGGCAAAGGGGAGCTCTGTTGAATGAGCAGTACTTGCTTGATAACTTTGATGTATTAGAATCACAACTTCTCAAGACTTATGAATAGACCGCTGCTATTAAAACAAATGTAATAATAAAAATTATGTAGTTTCATATTCACAACCTTGATTAAATGCATTCAGTTTTAGTTGTTATAGAGGGTTTTAGACTACACCTTTCAAGATCCCTTCAGTATTTTGTACTTTTTTAAATACTACTGCTGGCAATATATCAAACCTAAAGTGGAAACATTTATTAAAACTCAGTTCAAACAAATAGAAATGCCTGCTTTTAAAGGCTGTGCCAGCACTTGAACCAAAAACACGCAGTGGAAGAAGAACAGTCTTTTTCAGACACTAGTTCCAGTCCAAGACCAGAGATGAAAAGCAGTTAGTTTGCTGTCTCACTCTCTGTTACACTGAGAATATAGAAAGATGAGATAATAAAGAAAACTACTACTGGACTACTGCTCAGAATGTTTTTTATACGGTATTTACCAGATGTAAAAAGAGCTTCCTATTTTTCTTCAACAGGTTTATAAGAGTCTAAGTTTAAAGTCAGAAAGTTAAACTGGTAATACAAGTTATGCACAGTACAAAGTGGCTTGGTATAAAGCTTTGATTACTTTAAAAATGTGAAATGAGAACACCCCTGTGTTGCAGTAGCCAGTTTCAGGTTTCTAGTTGCAGCGCATGTGTAAATATTTTTTTTCTGATTGCAAGGTGACAAAACAGTGACTCATAATAATAAAAAATGTGTTATAAAGGGGGTGGGTGGTGGTGGTGGGAAATTACAGAAGCCATGCAACATGTTAATTTGTGCAGCTGAGTAAAATTTACAGGGGACATGAAAACATGTCATCCCAAGAACAAAACAAAACAGCAAACACAGGAACAGAAAATCATGTTGACAAGCTTCAAAAATACTGATTTACATAACTGGATTTAAAAAACCGCAGAAATATTGTTGAAAGCTGTGCAAATGTATGAGTATGAGATGACAACAGATATGGAACAAATATATAATCACTGAACAGCCTGATGTTTGGAATCTAACCTGTGATTGTTTGATGAAAGTGGAGTTGTACAGGATTCTGCCAGACAATTTGACTTAAGTTGGAGAAACACTGGGTCACTGAAACTGTGATCTACAGTCATGGGACAAGGAAAGTAACTCTCTAAATTCTAGAGTTTTATGTATAAGAACATTGTAAAAAGATTCTGTTTTTACCAGGTTCTAAAATTAATCAAATCTAACTTCGAGTGTACAGAAACACACAAAAGATTTCAATATGTCATTTTTTTATTATTATTATTATTATTATTATTTATAAGAAAAATGAAGCCAAAATAGAAAAAAGTTGTTTGTGGAAAACTTAATTTGACCTTTGCCACTTCCATAGGATTTAAGAGGAGAAATAGCAGCCAGGTGCTGCTTATAAAATGTACTTATTTAACTGCTCATCATCAGTATGACCACCTCTATAAAAACACGAGTTTTGGCAGTTGCCGCTCTGAAGCATACAGGTGTGTGTTGTTAACACAACATTAAGGAGGAAAGAAACATAAGCTATGACCATAGAGAAGCAACTGTTGCTGCCCATTAGTTTGGGAACAGTTTGAAGGGCATTTACAAACCATTTGGAGTCCATCATTCTACAGACAGAAAAATTATTCATACAAGTGGAAAACATGTAAGACAGCTGCCAATCTTCCCAAGAGTGAGCATCCCATCAAATTTACGCCAAGGTCAGACCATGCAATGATCAGCGTTGCAGGAGTTCTTTTTGCCATGTTCTGTTCTCTCTGAGAAGAATGTGGCAGCAAAACTTAGGTTTGCAAAGTTGCATCTAAATAAACCACAAGAATTCTGGAACAATGTCCTTTGGACAGATGAGACTAAAGTGGAAATGTTTGGCCATAATGCACAGTGCCATGTATAGACCAAAGGATTGTAGAGTCAAATGTGAGGCCATCTGTCTAACAGCTGAAGCTTGGACCAAACTGGGTCAACAGGAAAATGATCCCAAACACAGCAGCTAATCTACAACAGAACAGCTGAAAAAGAAAAGAATCAAGGTTTTTTAATTGTCCAGTCAAAGTCCAGAACTCAGCCTGATTGAAATGCTGAGGTGGGACCTTAAGAGAGCTGTGCAGAAACAACTGTCTGTAAACTTCAATAAAGTGTAGCAGCACTGTACAAAAGAGTGGAGCAAAAATCTTCCACAATGATTTGAGAGACTGATAAAGTCATACAGAAAACCACTACTGAGAGTTAACTGCTGCTCGACAAGGTTCTGAATCATAGAGGGTGGACATCTTTTTCATATTAGCTCTGTTTTAGTTTAATAAATAACATGGTGGAATCTGTTGTGTTTTTGTTCACTTGAGGTTAGATTTGAATAATTTTAGAGCCTGGTAAAGACCAGAGTTAGGAATTTTTTTAATTCTCTGTTGATACATAAAATCCTAGAATTTCCCTTTTACTTTTTTCCATGACTATACATTTTAGTTACACCTGACAGACAACCAACACCTGCATGTTCTGATGTGAGAAAACTTAAAGTTTTATCAGTCTCCTGCGGTGTTGTGTATGAATCACATCCAAAGGTTTCTTCAACTACAAATAAAATATTAGATTTTTTTTTCTAAATTGTTCCTCACCATTTTCAGCTCCTGTCAAGTTTCGCCAAAATAATCACAAGTGAAGAGTTGATAAAAATGACACGGGGAGTCATCATCGATCAGCAGTCATGGTTCATCAGCTGAGCAGACAGAGACAGCCAGGGGGTGTGTTCCAGGAATTAAGAATATCAGAAGGTCGTAGCTCAACGCAGATATGCTGCTGCTCTGACGGGAGTTTTCATTTAAGCACAAGATGAGATCAGGGAAGAGCAGGCTGGATCTGTCTTCAGGTTGTGTGTAGGAGAGAATCTGCTGTAGGTCTTGTGCGTGTGTGAGGTGTCATACTGTGAGGCTGTATTAGCAACAATGATAGCTATCAATCCTTGCAGTTTCTGGGTGGAAATATTACCCAGCAGTGATCTGAACTAAAGGGTCAGACTCTGACACAGACACAAATAAAATGAGCTTTGGCATCTGAGCAACGAAAAAACAAGACAGAAGGAAAGCATTTTGACAACAGAGTTTTATACCGAAACATAGATATGGTTGTATTTGTCATTTCAGCCATTACTGCATACTTTATCCCTCAGTCCAGTGACAGTGATGTTCACAAATGTATATTTTATTGCCTTCTATGATTAATAATATATACCCTATTTGATTGTAAACACTTTTGGAAATGTGTTCAGGGGTTTCCATGAGTCTAAAAGTGCTTTTCATCCTGTTGAGCTCATATCTAAAGATGGGAGGCTGTCAGTTTGACGCCCTTTCTCTCACTGATGAAGGTCTCATCAGAGTGTTAGTCAGACACCAAGGGAATGGTTTCATTTTCCTCTCATTACAGTAGGCACAGGAGAATCATCGAGCTTCAAAGCTGCTTGATTGCATTAAATTCAAATTGCATTGCATTTAGTGTAACAGGCGTAATCTGTGCTGTGTGACAGGGGAGCCAGGCCAACATTACCAAGCTGCACTGAATGGGAGGAAAGTGAACTTTGATATAAAACCAGAGTCAATTTACAGATTGTAAAGAAACATAGTGAACACACTGCACCAGGGATTGTTTTTGGTTCCAGATTGTTAAAAAAAAAGTAACTCGTCGGTCATCTTAGGTTTAATTATTGTTTGAATTGTTTAAAAGGACTTGCAATATTTGTAGTATTATTAAGTCAAAAGATAACAGGACGTGTTAATTTGGGTCTTTGTTGTCTCAAGTGAAGAAGACACAGCAAAGACAACAGAATATAAAAGATTTGCACATTGCCGCAGTCCCCATCACCCCTCCAGTGAGTTGTTTATGACACCATTTCAGATATCACTCAAATCCACAAGACAAGGCAAAACATGTTGTGCCAATAGCGTTTCTAAGTGTAAAATGATTAAATCAGATTACTACCAAGGACTGGACCAGTAATCACCAAATGGTGGTCCGGTGTACGTGGGGGAGGCACAATTTACTGAAGGATGGCATATAGCATGAAGAGGGGAAGTGCCATTGTGTTTGACATTTTCATGCATTTATTTTAAAGCAACCCAAAAACATCAGAGTCTTAAAAATGGGTAAGTTTATTACAATTTTTATGTTTTAATTTATCAGTTTAGATGAGGGTTAAACTGATTCCTACTGAGCTCTAAATTAGAATTAAATGTTCAGAATCTGATTCAGAACCTCAACCTTCAGCACTTTTAATGTTCTTTATGTGCTGCTGGTTCTGTCTTTGAATGACTGAGTGAAGATAAAAGGCTGTATGTGTCAATAATATGTAGTTCCAGTGCTTGAATTTGTGCATTTATGATCTCAAACTCAAACTCATAAGTCTGTCAACAACGTGTTATTACCTTGTATGCATTTTCTTCTTTTATATTTAAAATATCATTTGATTTTTCATATGATCTCACATTTTTTCTTATTTGACATCCCTGCACAGTGACTCAGGCAAAATGACAAGCAAAACATTAATTTAAACTTTAAAACAAGGGGAATTTATTTTAGTTAACAAAACATAAAAGAACATGGCAAACACTATCTGTGTGTGAAAACAACATAAAATGTATATAAATCATAAAAATATGTAGCTTTCAGAGTTTATAAAACAAAATGGCTCACCACTCATCAGCTTCTGTGCATCAAATAAAATGTCTCACTTGTGCTGATTAACAACAAATGCTGCGTGCAAACCCATTAATTTAAAATACATGTTTAAATATTTGGATAAATTACATTTTTCTCTCATACACTAACCTTCTTAACATTAGGCCTGACAGCTGAGGCTTCGAAAGCATTAATATTATTATTCTTTTTCATCTTCTTCTTCTTATTATTATTATTATAAACAAGACTGTTTATTCCACAATGATGAACTGAAATTTGGCATGAACTGTGTACAGCTACATGCATTCAGCATAGGATTAGTAAACATAGTTGGTCATGTAAGTATTTTTCTCAGACAAAGACCAGGGCGAGACCATTGCACTGTAATAGAGACTGAAGTTTGAGCCCAGACTGAATCACCTCCAAGCGTGGCTCGTCATCAAAGCTTGTCCAGCTCTCAGAGCAGGACACCTGGACCTCACATTTAAGGATGGAGGCTGTCAGGGACATTAGGAGGCGCTTTTGGTAGGTATTCAGGCCCAGATTAGAGTCTTGATTCAGGCAGAAGGATTACCCACATGACACGGGAGACCCCAAGAGAGCAATAGACACAAGCGAGGGTGGCTGTGAACCAGAGACCGAGCCAGAAACCTTGTTATTGCTAATCCTTCCACTAGAATGTCACGTTTTATCAAAAGCTCCACCAGAGACCCGGCAGAGACAATCTGAGGACCTCACTAAGTTATTTAGTCTGCAGTGGTGACATACTTTGTCCAGGTCTTGTTTTTTGATGTTGTTTTTTAACAATGATTGTCCCCTTGACATTCTGTACAGCCTGTTGTAGCACATGAGACAACTAATTGTTAAGGGGAAAATGTTCAACTTTTAATAGGAATCTCACATCATTGCAATAAACTAACAAAGGAAGCTTGCTATACAGCATCAGAGATAAACATGGATCATGGGATTTTCTGACATAAGCTGCATGGGCTCTATAGGCACGTTCTTAAAACACTTCAAGCCAGGACTTAGACACTTTCTGGGTGCCTCAGTGTGATTTCTGAATGGACTGAGGTGGCATGGGGCGTTGAAGCCAACCCACCACTGATGCTCTATTTGTACCACCAAGCAAGGTAGTAACAGAGCTTTAACAGTTAACATGAGAAAAGGTTAGCTAGCTTTACAGCTCAGTGATGCTATGTAGTAATGACTTATTGTCTGTGTGACCAACCAACCACAGGATTTAAAAGCCTAAACAACAATAAACAGATTTATTACAGAGGAGAAGATTGATGATAATGCACAACAACTTTACATTTAGTTTAAAAAATTGGTTAACCACAAAGAGAATTAGTAAACTGAGTTCATTCGTCATGTTGAAAATGTTATGAGTCTGTCACACATTTAATGTGTAGTGCTCCATATCAATGCAGCTGAGTTCTGCTCCATGTCTATTTTAGTTCTACAATGCTTGCTTCATTTCTGAAAGCTCACATGTATGTGGGACATGGCCAGTTCCATGATTGATTTATGAACAGTGAGAGGCAGCTTAAAAAACGACAGGTGTTTGCAACAATTTCGTGGAACTGTTTACTGCAAGAGCCTTATAGGTGAAGGAGAAAACAAACAGAGAAAATAGGAGAAAATATATTTGGCTCATTTCATCAGATCAGAGTTTGGCTGGGGGGTAGTGAAAATTTGTAGTTTGTAGACTTTTGCATTAAGGGTATACACATAAATCATTAAATGTCTTATTTTTGCTCTTAAAATAATGGTTAAAAATGCCTCTCTTTCTGTTTTTGGGAGGTGGTGGGTGGTGGTTGGGGTGGGGTTGTTAGTGCTTTCAAAGGTCAAACTCTGACAATCATTGTTTATCACTCTGACAGTCATTATCAAGATTGTCTGCTGATAAAGAGCTATAAAAGAATTGTAATTATTGCCATTTTAGAAACTGTAATTAAGAGCATCATTAACATCCATCATCGTGTTTAAGTGGGCCCACGGTCCACTAAATGAGTGTTCATCCTGCTCTTTCCCTCTGCCCTCCTCCGTCGCTCTTTCACTGAAGTGAGAAAGACATTAGAAGACATTTCAGAATCAGTGCCAGTTTTAACAGAAGTGTCTAGTTTGCTTTTTCCCACTGGCCTTCAGCTTTCTTAGTTCTTTAAAGCCTCACAAAAAAAGATTCAGATTGCTGGGGTTCAAATCTTTTAAAAATAGATCAGTGATGTTCTCACTAGAATGTGAGGGGTCTCCTTGCTCTGTTAGCTAAGTATAAATGTGCAGACTGTATGTGAATTTTGTGGCATTAGGGGTTTAAATGAACAGTTCACAGCTTGTGTAGGGGAACATAGCAAAAGGATCTTTAATAAATTGAAATGGAACTTATGAAATAATGTTATATTTAACAGTTATTGCTGATGATATCCACTGGTATGGCCAATTAACCAAAGAGACACAGCACAGCACTGTCTGTTTGTCTTCAGCTGTGGAGTTGTGAACATCTCAACCACAACTTTCCCGCAGATGAATTAGTAATGCTAAAAGATTCCATTTCAACTGTCTAAATGGTGTGTGCAGCTCTCAACCTGGTTAATATAAGGACCCACTCAATTTTTCATGCCCACCAAGTGTAGCCTTCAATTTAACATGCGCTTTTAATCCTGGGAGTGCTAAATTGCTTTTTAATGTCGAGGAACATGGTGTTTTCAGAGTTACTTGTGAAAAATGCATCAGCAGTACACAGAGAAAATCCGATCCAGTGTTTTTTGTTTTTTTTGGGGGGGGGGGTTCTTGAGGTGAACAAACAAAACAACACCACAGCAACAAGGAGTAAAACCAATATGTTGTTTTGACACGTGTCACCTTAGAGGTCTCAGGAGGACAACTCCTGCAGGCAGCAACTGCGTGTGCATTTGTGTGTGATGGCGTGATTAATTGTCTGTTTTCATACACATCTGTTGTGGATATTTTGAGTGCTACCGTTTATACATTTACTCAGCATCTGGCTTCACATAGAAAAATGTGCCGGTTGTGTCTGTATGTCATATATGTGTTGCATGTGTGTTCCTCCATGTGTGAATTCATGAGCAATGTCAGGTGTTATTGTGCCTGAAGCGCTGCTGATGACAGGTGTTTGTAGGCCTCCCCGGCCCCGTTAGATTCTGCTGCACACCAGAGGCTGTACAGGAGTCAGAGCCTGGACTCCATCAAGCATGACTAAAAGACACTCCTTTAATATCCTGGGTCAGCAAGTCAGTGAACTCGCTCTGAATGACTTCCTCAGGGCCAGCCAACCATCCGCCCTCTTTTATCATGTAACAATGTGACCATCGAAGCAGACTAATCAGTCGACTGCAGAGGAAAACATGGACAGAGCTGCTTCTACTAACAGTCACATTTATACCCTTATTGTCTTGGCTTACAGACAAGCCTTAAATGGAAGAGCAATAAAAACACATCATGAAGTGAAAGACATTTTACATCCTGGCATCTAGACAATAATAAATATAAAACACAAGACAGCAGCTTAAGTTATGAAATATTTTATTGGTGTAAAATTGGTGTGCAATTTAGACCACGTGGAATACATGCAAACTAAAGCTTGTTATTCTAGTTGTAGCACAGGTTTTTTGAATCTGAATTCTTTGTGGAAAATCAGTGACATGAAGCTTAAATTATGTTTGGCTAAAACAGTGTGGCCATCATAAAGGGAAGCTGTTCATTCAGTCTTTCATCAAAACTTTCTTATGCAACAAACCATTTACTTGTGTGTGTAAGTGGAACCAGCAAAGCACAGACCAAACCGCAGCATCCTGCAGAGAAGAACGTGTGTGTTTGTATAGCTTTACCTGTGCATCCAGCCACATGCGGTGGGGTCATGGTCAATGTGGTGCCTCAGCTTGCTCTCCAGATAAGCGACACAGCCTGTCCCTCTTGCCAGTACAAATCCTCCTATGTGTGTGTGTGTCAGCAAGTGAGAGTGAGAGCGACAGCAAGCTGTCCCAGATCATCTTGTTAAGCCTGGTGTTGGTAAACAGAGAACACAGTAAGCCGGGCTGAGTCGGGCACTGATGATTGGGCTTAGTTCTGTCCATGTCCTGGGTGGCTCTTGGCACTGGTGGTCTCTTGTTGCCCCTGTAACACCAAGCAGCAAACACAAGCTGAAATGCAACTACAGAACCAAATCAACTAGAGTTCTCCAGTCACACAGTTTATGTTCTGTGTATAATTTAAATATCAAGAGGAAACTCAAAAATGGATTGTTTAACACAATTACATAAACACAAACAAGACACTCATTTGCACAGTATCACTTGGATGGAGAGAGGATGCTCTGTCTGTGCCCTGTGTCCACTCAAACAACCCCATGGTGAGTGTGCTGCTGTCAGGCAGCCAGCAGGGTAGCCTCACAATGTGGACATTTAGGACCCGGAGCCTGACGGCAGTACAGAGTTTGTGGAGGAAAGCGTGGAATGTGTCCCGTGGGCAGATGGGGGCTGCTCTCAAAGGCATCTCTATTACAGGCACACAGACAGGGCCTTATGTCATGATCACTAGTCCTGGAGAGACACTTTTGGACTGATGTCCTGCACCGTGCCAGCACGCCCTCATGGAAATCTACTGACCCATGCTGAGTTCCACTTCACTGTTGTGAAAATACTTCATTCTTATTTGTGGATCTGATTCCTATGTTTTTCTGTTTTTAACCACAAGAGCAGAGCCATAAGCACTATGGTAAGAATGTCAGTGTTCTGTTATGGTGTTGAGTTTGGCCAGTTGTGTCACTGTTTTATTTTATGTCATGACATTAGAATGTGACGTTTAGTAAAGTCTTCCATCAAATTCTATGTGCCTTAACTGAGGCATCGTTCCAGAATCTGTGATGAACATGACAGCTCTGCTTGGTTCTGTCTTCAGCCGGTGGCCCTTTATTGATAGTGACAGATAAAAAGCCCTGTGATCTTGTGAAGCACCAGGCATGAGCCTTGATTACCATCCCTGCTGATAACGCTGCATGCTAATCATTGTAAACATCATGTTGTGTCTTTGACACACTTAAGCTTATCTGTAATTGGTGTAATTGTTACTAGCATTTAATGAGATCTTCTTCCAGATATGGTGGGTGCCAAATAGGCCCGGTGATGGGAGAGGTTCCCTCAGATCTGCCTCACTGATGGGGGCATTAGATTGTTACTAACCCCTCACTCGCTGTGCTGTTAATGAAAGGCAGCCGCGAGCCAGAGAGCAAATCTGATAAAAAGGGTTGGAGATGAGGGGTCATGAAATATTTAAATATACAGGGCTTCAAAGTGGAAAAAGGCCTCCCTGCTCTTGTCAACAGACAGACTCCCTGCAGTCCAGCTGTGGTCCCAGAATCTGGCCTGCAACTACCTTCACATGTAGGTCACAAACCATTTTTTCCACTGTTGAATGCCACCAGGGGAAAGGATGGGATCAACTGATGAAACTGCTCAGGTCTCCAAACACACACTCACAGTCCTCCCCTTGTTTAGCCAGTCTCCCATTTTTCTAGTGTAACACAGAGGAGGCAACCAGGTCAGGGAGGATCTCTAAGTGCTGTCCCGGTGGGCCCTGAAACGTTAAAACTCCCAGTCACATGTTAGAGGCTTAAATTCTCCACAGCCCACATGCAGAACTTCCTGTAACTACTGGGGAAATAAAATCAATCAAGGAGAGGTTTTTGTAGAGCTGATTTTTTTTTTAGGAAACTTGTGAGGGGACATAGCATACATCATCTGACAACCTCTGAGTGCCAGGTCTGGAATAACATATTTTCTCTTTTATGATACTCACCATCTTAGGTTTTTCTTGCAATTTTTGGCTCTAAACCTTCCATTTTTCTTCTTTGCCATCATACAGTTCATCAGCAGACTACAGTCTACTGTAGACAGAACAACAGTCTTAAATTAGCTCAAAATCTGCAAAATGCAATTAGATCCCCCTCAGTGATTGGTACCTGGGTGGGTGGTGGACACACTGAGGAGAGGAGGACAGTGACAGAACAGAAGGGAGGTTGTGGGAGGAGGGGCAGAGACCTTCCTGTTGTCTGTCACCCCGCAGGCTTTTGATGTCTGTGGCCCATCTTGTGTCCCCCCTGAGAGCCTATCATCGGCCCCCACTCTGGAGCTGTTGAGCTCAGAGAGAGCCTTGAAGAAGCTTGTTTGAGTGGAGCGTGGGGATTGCGCTGGGGGTGGCTGGGCTGCTTCCATTGGTGCCTGACAGAATGGTCTTGACGGAGCATTTCAGAGAGTCTAATCCCTCTCACCCTAGTCGTCTCCCAGCTGGGGAAATGGCTCGGGGGGGCTTGCTATGGGTTAGGCTTTACTACACCTTAGTGGTGATTTCCTTAGTGCTTACATGTAGCTATTCCTTTTTAAAAAGACCCAGCAGGCTGTGTATTACCCCTCTGGTTTTCCTCTTGTTTGGCTCCTTATGTTATGTTTTCTTCTTTGCTCTCTTCCACTTAAGTTTCTCCTTGTTTGCCTCCCTGCCCTCCCTCGTCTCCTCACTCCCATTGCACTTCTGAGAATAAAGGAACAAAAAGGGAAAATATTATCCCTGCCAGCACAGTTGCTCCTGGTTAGTATTAAATTGAGGCCTCATGGGGGGTCCCCACACTACAGTTCTTTGGTTGGAGATGTCTTGTGGGTCTCTACAAATATAAAGGCATGCAAATTATAGAGAGAAGTTAAAGTAGGAGGTTTGCAGTGCTGTGTTTTATCTGTTAGAAATGTTTCTGTGGTTCTAATCCATGACTTCACTAAGGAAACATTGGGTCAGTTTACAGAAGAAGAGTTTTCTTGTTTTTGTCTATAAAATCAGATGACATTACTACTTTATTAATCTCTGCTAAGTGAAATGGTCAATTAATTTGAATAAAACGAGTAAAATTTTTTGTTTACATTGTCATTAGTTAGTTACAAGCTAAGCAATACTGAGGAGATGGCAGTGAAAATGTCAAGAGGAAAGTTAACCCAAAAATTATAAGACAAAGTGTTATAAAGTATTGCTAATGATTATTTTGTGTGTAAATATGTCATTATATATACAAATTGGAGAAGTCTGCAATATTGCATAAAGTGGGTTGCAAAAGTATTCACCCCGTTGATATTCTTTTTTTTTTGTTGTTTTGTATTTAAATGGATTTTCCATTTTATTATGAGACTTTAACAAATTATTCCAGATTAATGAAGTTAAATGGGGTACACATCCATACATACAGATGCAGGCAAAAATATTGTACCCCTCATTTTGGCAACAGGCAGTAACTAAACAAATTATTGATTTATTGGTTTTATCCCTTTGACTTTAATTTAAAAACAGTGAAAACAGATAATTTTCTAATGAAACAGAGCTCAGTATTTTTTCTTCAAAACTGGAAATGAAGGGTCTGTCATATCACCTACATAAACACTGTAGACACATACAGAACTCGATGTGTGACCACCTGACACCTCTGCCAGTTACGGTCCAGGATCATTTTCAATGCAATCTATAGTTTTTGCACAGTGACTGTTTGATGAGGCTGAATTTCTACTCATTGTTTCTGTATGTCTGATAAAAAGGAGTTTCAAGGCGTTAGTAACACAGCTGTGTGGTTACCCTGGTAACCCTAATGAACTACTGGCAGCAGTTTTAACATTTCCTTTGATCTTGGTTCCTTTACATTTCTTATACAATAAATACATCAAAACATTGGCGTTTTGTCAGGTAGATTATTACAAAAGTAAGTCCCATATTACTGTTGGGCTTTAGAGTAGAAAGTTGGTGTTTATTGGAAATTCAGGCAGTAGCTGCTTTGGCACCCTTCAAACCTTTTTAGAAATGATCTAATTTAAATATTTTACTTCAAGAATGCATTTAAAAATCCAAGAATACAACTCTTGCTGAGGTTTTATGTCTTGATAACTTAAAAAAAAAACATGCTTAAAGATATCCTGACAAAAAAAGAAAGTGTACCTTTTCCCACTTATATCCAATAATACAACCAGCAGTCTAATGTTCTGGTGTGTAAGAATTTAAATGAGCTAAAAGCATGCGTGAAAACCCAAAATGAAAATATTTCCGCTTCTTTCCTAAACTTGTTTTCTATAAGTCTGCATAGTATAAAAAATAGTGATGCCAAATGGAAAATGATTTCAGTGAATGGTGACAGTGTACACTGTCCAGACTATGTAAATATACAGTAATTGGTGCAAGCGTCAAACCTTCATTTGCTATGTATTGGTGGACTTTTGGGTGGTGCTGTATGTGTTAGGAAAACAGTTTGAATAAATAAAAATGAGCAAACATACAGGCTAATATATTGTACAGTAGAATTAAATAAATAAAGATGGGTCCGTTAAAAAGGAAAAGGAAAAAAAATGAAAACGTTAAAAAGGAATCAACAATTATTGTGTTTACATTTTGACATGTTCGCCATTTACGTATAAGAATTTGAATATTTTGATTTTTACCCAACAAAAATTTCAGTATAAGGCATACTATTCTTTGAAGGAATGAGTATCGTCCTCTCCCTTTTATGCCAGAGGTTTAGACTAATATAATGAGAAATTATGTAGCTGTTTTAGCTGTTTTGGTCACAAAAAATAAAAACATTATGCACAATCTTATACAATATTGCAAGATGTGACTCTTAGAGTATGTGTTGTTAATGACTTTTAACTACTAAAACAACTTATAGTCATTTGTGTGTTGTCTGATGTTGATTAGCTCTGGTGGCCATCTTGAATTGGAATGACTCCAAAATTAACCACTTGTAGTTGTACATCCAATGATTACGTTATGAAAAGTTTCATTAAAATCTGTCCATCTTTCATGAGATATTTTGCTAACAAACGAATAGTGTTGACTCCAACACTTAATGCAAATTTTTTAAGCAAAGATCTTGCGCAATGAGTACCACCTTGAGTATGTGTTGTGAATGACTCTCAGCTACAATCACACCAAATTTTGGCCCAGTATTTGTAAGGTCTATGGAATTATAGCAAATTACTATGTCAAAAATCCATGCAGTGGTTCATGGGCTATTTTGATAACAGACAGACAAAGAAATACACATAAACGTTACGCATCACGCATCCTTTTGCAGCAGGTCATAAAAATACAAATATGATGCCACCACAGCAAACCTGCCAAGAGAGTGGTCTACCAAAACTCACAAACTGGGGAAGGAGGGCAATAATCAGAAAAACAAACAAGAGGTCTAAGATAACCCTGATGGAGCTGGGCTGCTTTTCTGCAGAGATGGGAGATTCTGTTAAAAGGATCACTACAGAATTAGGTTTCTTGGAAGAGTGGAGAAAGTGAAGAGCTATCACTTAAAGGAAAGAAATATGGAAGACTTTTTGGAACTTCTACACCAAACATGTGGAAGAAGGTTCTGTAATCAGACAAAAGTAAAACTGGACTTTTTGGCCATCAAGGACAACACTGTGTCTGATGTAAAACTAACACCTCTCATCATGCTGAGAACAGCATCCCTAACGGTGAATCATAGTGGTGACAACATTATGTTGTGGGGATGATTTTCATCAGTATGGACTGGGAAACTGGTCAGAGTTAAAGAAGAGATTAATGGAGTAAAGTACAGAAATTATCCAAGGAAACTGGTTTTAGTCTTCCAGAGATTTGAAAATGGGATAGAGGTTCACTTTCCAGCAGGACAATGACACTAAACATTCTGCTGAAGGAACACTGCTGGTTTAAGGAGAATCAGTTAAATGTCCTGGAATGGTCCAGTGAAAGCTCTGACCTCAATCCAACTGAGAATCTCTGGTTTGATTTAAAGATTGTTGGACACAAGCACCACCCATCCAACCTGAAGGAGTTGCAGCAGTTTGGTCATGAAAAATGGGCAAAAACTTTAATGTTTTGTCTTGTTACTTGATTATTTCACCATATGAAACATTTTGCATCTTCACAGTGTTAGTTGCATTGTATAAATCAAAGAATAGTCACAAACCCCTCCTCCCAAATTTCTTTTTAAATTCCAGATTGTAAGACAACAAAACAGAGACAATGCCACTGTGGAAGAATACTTTTGAAACCCTATGTATCCTGTGTCTGAGAGGGGATTACTTAAACACTAACTGATCATAAATGACAGATTTGATTTTAAAACAATTTATCTTGGATTTTGGATTTAAAAGTCCCATTATGTAAAAATTTGATCATGTAAGTCATGTCTGAATTGTAGTGTTTTGAGGCAGGCAGCCCACTTTCTTCTTTCTGTAAGAAGTATAGGGCCTGATTGACTGGTCTCAAATGATCCACAGCATCGTAGCCCACAGCCCACATTCCACAGCAACGTCTGTAATTTACCCAAAAAGGTCTCCTATTTTCCTCTGACTGAGCAGAGTGCTGGTGAAGAAGTGTGACTGTGTTTAGTGGAAGTGGGTGGGGGGGTGCATTGTGGACATTAAAGCATTTCAGACAAGAAAGGTTAAACTAATTTACTTGTCTGCATTGTTTTTCAAAGACAGTCCCACAGCAGTGACATTAGACTGATGTCCAGTGCAACTGGCTGCTTCCCGCTGACAGGCCAGTTCTTTTTGCTCTCGCAATTTCAACTGGATCTGATTATGGCCTACCAGATCCAGATAATGTCTGCCATTGATCAGGCCATTTATCTTTAACTCCTGTGGCCTTGGCTTTCTTTCTGAGACCACAGGGAGATAAGCAGATACAGATAAGTAGATAACATAGTCTCTACAGGCTTTTAGCAACAGGAAGAAATACTTTTTCTCTGCTTAACTGTCTGATGTGATTTGAGTTCCATATCTCCAGGCTTGGGAAGCTTTATTTTAACACAAAGGGTCTGCTTTTAGACATAGAGCTATCAGATCTCATTGACATTTTCATCCCTGCCTCCGTCAGTCTTTCTTAATGTTCTAAGAATGCGGGTCACATCCTTCAAAGGTTCTCAGATATTTCATTTTAGCTGTCTGGACATTTGATTGATGCATTCTAAGAGGAAGGACTGTCAGATTTTCCAAAAGCTTTCCCTGTTTTGGGCATGCTGTACTGTCCCAGTTTATGTTGTGGTTTTTAATCCAGGATGCATTCGTGTTTGTGTGCAGAGCTGTGTGTCATCCCCACATTAATACTCTCAATGACTGACAGATTAATTTATGTCTGGCTGTGTGTCTGAGGAACTGGGAAGAAAAGGCCTGTCAGTGCGGCTTGTCAGGAGGGGGTAGAGATTAGAGCCTGTTGTCAGTGACAAACTGTTGCAGGCTTGAGGAGATAAGGTCAGATCCAATCAGTTTAAAAAAACATGCGTACATAATACAATAAAATTAATAAAAAATCAATATAACAACCTTATTCTACCATCGAATGGATGCAAGAAGAGAAGATGTTGGCAAGTGTAAGCGTGTGGGTTTGTAGGCGTGCAATTAGAGATATTTCACAGTTCTCGGCTGTTCACTGCATTTGGTCGTCTCTGATCTTAAGCAACAAGAGGGCTGTGATCTAATCCCACCCACTTCTTTGAGAAGAAGGATACAAGGATTTATTTAACTCATCCTTGTAAGACAGGTTTTATCTACTAAAAGCTACATGCAGTAGACTACATGTATTATTCTTATTATTCCAATAGTCAGAATACTGGATTTAAACAGCCCTCAAAAGACAATGAACTGTGGTCTCCCACTGGTGACAGTCTTAAATTTTACGTGTGCAAATGTTCTAATCCGCACAAGAAATTTCAAATGATAAACTGATATTGTAAACTGTCCATGTTATAAACAGATTACAGGCAGTTCTTTAATGTGTAGAATCAACCACTGTGTCTGTTTTTGTATAAGCTTTTCTGCCTTCATTCTTTGTGTAACCTGACTCTTGGGAAGGATGGTCATGAATAATCAGGAAACATCCATAAAACCAATCAAGCAGTCTTTACGAGAATTTCCAAACTCAGCCTGTCTGAACGACTTTTGTCTGCTTATTCTAAAGAGCATAACTGCTTGTGCATACTTTATTTTTAGCCTGCTTAATGGTTTCCAGTGAAAGACACTTCACATCTCCATGTCCCCCTTTAGGATGTAGTTTTCATTCAGTAACATCATCAACTTAACATCTTTATTTGCCCAATACTTGAGTTTATAAGCAAACACCTGCAAGCTAAAAAGACTCCAGCTTCTCTCTGCTAGTTTTAATTAGCAAATATTAGGATGCTATGTAATTACCACATGAAGGTGCAAAGTTCAAGGTTATACCAAGCGTCAACATGTTTACATTGTTACTGAGAGAGGGTTCTACATACCTCAGAGTGATGCTGTGCATAAAGCTAAGAACTGGAAGAGGGTGAACCAAGGAAGAGGTAGTTAGTGTCACATGATGTCCAACCATATTTGAAATGTCCTCATGCAAAGGTGATGGAACTGGGATTTCCCCCCACCTCCTCCCCTCTATTCCTGCTATTTTCTGCATAAACACTTTGCTGCATCCTTGCCATACTTTATACATCAGCAGCACATTCCCATGATGATACTATCATGTTTGCCCATAACTGTAACATACTCTGGGCCCTTGCTCTGGCATCAGTTTCAACTTTGCTGTGGAGATGGAAACACCATCAGCAGCATAAGAAGATTCAGGTGAAGAGGTTTTCTGTGCAGAACCGTGACCACATCCAGCTTCTTCCTGCCTTGTCCAGCAGACAAGTGTGACTTACTTAGTGTCCAAAAGGCAAACAAAGGATGGCTGAGTGTGGTACAGTATGCCTTGGAGAGTGGAAGGCATGGACTGGTCATTGCAGCCCTAATAAGACTGCCAGGCACAATCCTGTTGGTTGTTGGGAGAGCAGTGACGAGATGCAGTGTGTGTAGTAGCCAAGCCACCAAGTGTGTTGCAATAACTTATTTGGAGGGCTGCATCTATGGGAGTGATAGGGTCATAGCCTGGGCATGAGGCCAGTGTGGCTGGTCCTGCTTCAAATTCTGAATGACCAAGCCACACTAGTGTGGGCCCCACATCATGAATAAGCTCCACCCAGGACCTCGGTACACTGCCACCACAATAATAAACAACCACAGTCTCACTAAGAAAGTTTTGTGCATGCTCAAAACCCTCCACAATTTATTACAACCTATCACACATAATGGGAAGCCCACAGCATTCTTAATAGATGTCCAGAGATCTTACCAAGTCCCTCCCCTACAACCATCAACCTGTGCACGTGTGTGTTTATTCATTTATTAGATACTAGCGGGTGGCCATTCAGTATGACAGGTGGAATACAAAAAGAGTTCTCCAAAAACAAGTTAAAATGTTTCAAATAAATTCTTTATTTTCAGTCATTTGTATTTATATCATAAGCATCCTGTAATGCTTTGTCTTGTTTCAGAGGTACGACATTTTATCTCTTCCTCACATGTTATTGTGAGGGGAAATTGTCTTTCAGGTACCCACTCACATGAGATCGCCACTCCTCCCTACTCAGAGCGACTCTGTTTTAATACATGCAGTCTATTATCTGAGGTTGTGTAAAGCAAAGATAGAGTCTAGATTCAATGGGTAAATGCACAAAAAACCTTTTAACATATCATGTTGCCAGTACTTGTGTTACACTTATCACTAATGTTTTAATTGAGGAGTAGATTTGTCATCATGGCAGGAAAGCTCATAAAGGCAAACCGGTCCCCTGTGATGGTAATCTCAGAGAGTTCCTGTAAAATTAAACCGTGGTTGTGTGGGGGTGGGGGGCAGAAACATGAATCTGCTTTCTTTGAAGTGGAGAATCAGCACAAAAAAAAACAGAATAAAAGATGACAAAATGCCAGTGTGAAGCTGATGGTCTATAGATAGAACTTGCATGCCCAGACAGCAATTATGGAGATACACAGCACAAATCCAGACATTGTGTTTGATCTTGTTTCTCCATTCTGTTGCACACACAAGGTTTTTTTTTTCATGTGAAACTGTGCAGCATTCTCATTTTAGTATGCGTGCTTCTCTTTTTTGGCATTTCATCTGAATTAAAAATAATACGCAGTGTGAGATCTGGACACCAATTGTTTGGTAGCGTGGCTGTAATCACAGACTTGTGGTCGTTCTCAAATCTAATAATGACCATATAAAATGGAGAACAGCAGCTCGTTCACTGCTGCTGCTGCTGATGCTCAGACCCCCTGAGAAGGAATGGTAGCCATTTTTTGTCAGTGACAGTCATATAAATATGTATTTAGAGGCTGGCTTTGCTTTGCTTTCAAAGTACGGTCTTGATGCGTCATCTTTAATCACTGCTTCAAACACAGAAATTCATGTGATCTAATTACATGTAACTACTGTGAGAACATTTGCTTCTTTTAAACAAGATTTATTGCATTTCTGCACCACACATCTGATTGATGGTGTAGAGCGACATTATTTTACAACAGTTATACAAGATGTTTTTACCGCCTATGTGCAACAGCAAGCTGGAGGTTTGTTATTATTTCACTGACTGAATCTCTTTGGTGCACAATACACATTGACCCAATCTTGATTCAAAGAGACTGAATGGGTCTCCTAATTTAATTCCTCGTGATATCTGATGCTCTTTAGCCTTCTTTGTTCTGCATCTGTGCCAAGAGTGTGTCCATTAACAACCTTGCAATTTAAATTAAAGGGCTAGCTTTACTTGAAGGAATGTATACCGCCCGTCGCTTTTAATGCCAGAGATTTCAACTAAAATTTTTTATGTTGAGAAGGGACAGAACTATTTTGGTCAAACTTTCTAAATGACTTTATGCATAATCTTGTGGTATTGGGAGATCTCACAAGATGTAGTAGAGCTCAGAGTATGTGTTGTGAATAACTCTCAGCTACTACCACACCCAGTTTTAGTTCAGTATCTGTGAAATTGGTTGAGTTGTGGCCATTTTGGTGTTTTATAAAGTCAGTTGGTTGTGGTGGCCATCTTGAATTTGATTGACTCCAAACGTTAATCAGTTGTTGATGTAAATCCAGTGATTACTTTTTGAGAATTTATTCAAATCAGTCCTGTGGTTCATTACATATTTTGCTAATGCTACAGCAGACACAATGAACTCCAATAGTTAGTCAAAATTTAAAAACAGATCTTCTGCGATCAGTTATGTCATTACTAAAAAAAAAATGTTTAAATCTTATTAAAGTTTGGAGAGAAGTGCTTCTGTTGACTCAGAGTGAGGATTTGTCATGCCATTGTGAAATGCTGACAACTGTAATATCCCATTTCCCATGACCTCATGTTTATATGACTGATCCCAGCCAACCAATGGACCCTTGGTCTTTTAGTTACTGAGGAACGGATTAGCATCTGAGCTGTGGGCTAAGTCCGTTTTCTGCTCTGTGGTTGTTCAGGCAGAGCTGGCAGTGAAAGTCCTGTGCAGTGTGTCTCTTTTGTACTTGTACTGACCCCCCACCCCCACCACCACCACCACAAACTCACACACTAGCTTAGAGTGCAAAGTCTTGCGCTGTTAAAAGATTTTTCTGCAGCGTTCACTGTTAGATTAGGATTCCCTAATTTATGAGGGATTGCATTTTGGGGAAATGAGCTTTTCGGATCTGCGGGATAGTGTGACACTTTGAATCTGTACAGTCCTATATGAATTCATATTCTTCACACGGAAACAACCAGGAGGGGGTCTCTTGGAGCAAGATGGTGGGCTCTTTGTCATCTTAGAAAACTTAAACCTCCAGGGTTTATGTGAAGTTATCTTGTAAATATAAATTTGCTGGCCATGGTTTCTGTCTGCAGTGGCTGAGGTGGAGGCTCACGCTGATTCGGTTCAGTCAGTGGGCCATGTGGAGCTCAAAACTCAGACTTAAGCTGACCCCCCCTTCAGGCCGGTGCACTGGGAGCTGATACAGCTAGGAGGCAGCGAGGAGGTGCACGCTGCTTATAAGAAGCGTTTTGTTTTTGCTCCTCTCACGGTAGCAGCACCCTACTGGGGAATTCATTAGCGGCTGACATCATCTCACTGTGGAGTGAAAGAATATCTTTCTCTCCCAGCTCTCCCCTCCCTCTCTCCTCCCTCCCCCCTCTCTCCTTCTCTCCCTCATACTGCGTCCTTATGTATCTTTGGAGCGCTGCTGTCTCTCCCTTTGCGCGCCATTTACGCAAAAGGTAAACGCGTCGCCGCGCGCCTCCTGCGACACGGTGCCAAGCTTTTCGGAAGCCCTCGCATCACGAGCGTGTTTACCCTGTGCAGGAGCGCTGCTGAGGTTGAACCCGAGTGGAAATCAGGAAGTGGGAGGACCCGAGCAGCAGGCAGCAGCAGCAGCAGCGGCTCTCGGTCGGTCGCTGAATGAATGGGAGTTTGTCAGGTCGTTGGAAGCGAGTGTGCACAGGCTCCTGTGCGCCCCTGATCGGGAACTGTTTTCAGAGCAAACACACAGCGACAGGCCAGAGGGGGGACTTGTGAATTTTCGCTTGATTCGCTACCGTCTCCGTCTCCACAGAGGAAAACTGGCCGTGCGCGCTTTGTTGGATTGGTTCGTTCTGCTCCTCTGCTGCGCACGGACACACAAACCTTCCCGGATCCTGTTCGTCGCCTCTCACGGATACTTCCTACAGGAGATTATAGACGTGACAAAAACAACACAGAGCAAGGAAAGAAAGCGGGATCGGGGGGATTTTCTGCCTCTCGTCGCTGTTTGCAGAAGCGCTCCTGACGAGACACATGGTTCCCTTTGTCCAAAAGGCGCAGTAGCTGTGTGAACACTTCTGGATTTTAGTTCTTGGAAAGGTTTCTTGTGCCTCTGCATGGCTGTCCTCGGTGTGAAAGGAGTAGACTTCGCCGCTTCTTGTGTGGATTATATGTATTAAAAAGAAGAATGTGAAAGGACGCCGCGTTTCCCAGTAAAAGTAATTGCTGACTTTTATTATTAATATTATTATTATTTAACAAAAATAAAAGGTATACACACCGCCTCTTAAAATCTGCTTCTTGTTATATTTTTTGAAAGGGTCTAAATATAATAAAAACCTAACCAAACATCTCTATTGACATCTATTTTGCGGCTTTTGTTTGCATTCTGTGCGTGTTGCAGCAACACATTCCTGCCAGAATTGAATCTATTTTAAATAAAACGCCTAAACGTTTATTTATTTTTCTTTGGGATCTGAAACAATACTTTGAGTCTCCGTCGGGAGGACATGAATGCGCACTAGGCTGTCACTGGATGCACATTTTGAAGGCTGCAGGCACAAAGAAATGATAACCTTCATGTTCAGTTGAGCTCCTCTAACACCAGATTTTAGTTTTAATTCCGTGGCGAAAGAATCCTTAGAGACATTAATTAGAAATTCCTTTTATTCAGAGAATGTTGTTTTCCTCCCAGGTGATGATGGGGTGTTGTTCTCCCCTCAACATCTGTAAGAATAGACACCTACTTTTTCCCTCTATGTCATTGTTTAAACGCAGTTAATCAGTGAATTTGGGTTTTAAACTCCACGAGGCTTTTGTTGTCTAATTCAGCTTTAAATCCCATCACTGCACTTTTTCCCCCCCCAACACGCTGACGCTCCACAAATAGGTCTGCTTTGTCACAGAGCAACAGTGCCATCAAGTGGCCTGCAGGGGAATAAATATGTTTGGGTTTTAAGTGATCCTGAAACTCATTAAGAATATAAAAACATCACATACAGATCATCTCACTCTAAATCTGAAGCTGCAAATAATTACTGGTTTGTTCTGATTATTTGTGACATGTGTAAGTGTTGTGAGTGTTTACCTCTCAGCACTAATCTGTAGACGTGTGGTTAAACTGGATTTTAAATCATTTGGATGTGCTGTGTGATATATTTCTCATCTAGTTTTCATCTTTTCCAGGTTTCCGATGCCAGTTCAGAGAAATTTTTCAGCACAGCCACAATTAAAGGTACAATTTTTTCTCCTTCTAAATATTATTAACGTGACGTTGCAGGTGTATCACCATCCTTCTGATATTACGTGTTCAAATTTGTTTTCATTTTTCATGTATTATCATTTTAAATAAGAAATATCACTCATATGGTTACCTAGGTTCAGAAGAGTTGCCGCTTGACATTTTGACAATGAAAACTGGTCTCTGGATTTATTAAAATGGGGGACGTTTCACCCACGCGTGCTGCTGTGATTACATGTGGTGTGAAGAATCGTGCAGCAGCAGTGACTTTTTGCCGCAGACGCGCTGAACTGCACCAGAGGAGTAAGCAGGAGGATGTGGTGATGCTGCAGGCGGATGAAATAAGGGCAGGAAAGGCGTCTGTTTATGGCCTCCATGTGCCAACGCCACATGTGACCTCATTATCAAGTCACTAATTTGCTGTTAAAGGCAGCCCTATTTTCTCTGGCGCGGGGATAATGGAGGTGCCCTGTTTGAATGGACATTCCTCTGTAATGGGGGAGAGTTTCTACACAGGGCAGGAGGGGAGACTCAGAGACAAGGGTTATGACCTGTTCATGGCTCTGGTTGAAATGGGGCAGATTGCTGATGATAGGCCCTTGTCCCGCCAACCCCCATCTCTGCTCCTCATTTCCCTGCACTTTCCCTCTGTGTGGACTTCCTTGCACATTTCCCACATCGTGGCCTTTGATTCCCTCCAGGGCTTGATTTGTGGCGTGCACTGGGCAGCTCAATGGCCGTGCCTGACAGGGAGGTTTCCTTTTGAACGTGCCCCTCTGTGGGCTGATTTGGATCCCTTGAAAGGATTAAGGCCTCTTTTGTTCAGCCTAAATCAACAGAGGGCCACCCTTTCTCCCCCTCTCTGAAAGGGCCCGAGTCGGGAAACAGTACACAAAATATGCTTTCTCTCTGCTGCATGATAGACCTCTCTCTTGGCCCCTATTTCCATTTAAATATCTTGTCTTTTCTTCTTTTTTGCCATCTCCATCCCCTCCTCTTGCCATATGCTAATGCGTGTTGCCATTGCAAGAGGCGAGTAAAAGAATCCAGGTGCATGGAGAGTAAAGAGCTTTGGTATTTTTATAGAGACTGGTGTTGAGATTAAAAGAGTCGGGTAGGTTTTTGTTGGAGGGGATTAGCGGTGCTCTAATGCAACCAAAACTTCGGATAAGCAACAGCGCCAACAAAAATAGCGAGAGAGGGTTCGTTTGTGGGGGCGCTCAGTGTCAATATTTGCCCCGAGGCAGATGTAAAAAGTCTCCGTTTGTTTGTTGGTTTGAGCTTGTTCTTGTTGGTCGAAAAGAAAAAAATCTTACTTGGATTTACCCTGAGAAAATAATGACAGACACTGACAGGCAAAACTACATCTAAACATAACAAGTTGTTTATTGTACTCAGCTCTTTGGTAAATAAGAAGAGTTATTATTCACAGGTGTTAAAAAGTTATATATAAAAAAA
>JAOXNZ010000030.1:22477288-22493488 GCA_028566095.1 Kryptolebias brasiliensis
CATAGCTGTTGTTATTAGTATACCTGTGAACGATGAAAATTACTAATAAACCCTAATATTAGGTGCTTTAGGTGATTGTGTTTCAGCAGCTGACGTGCAGCTTTGGTCATGACTGACTCGTAGCTTTTCTTTTTTCTCCTGGTAGAGTGAAATTGAAAACAGGCTCAGGACTTTTTCAGTTTTTGAAGCCCCTCCTTTAATCTTTCAACATTCTCACCTACCCAATAAATACACCCTGTATTTGTTTGTTCCTGAGGTATTGTATACTATACTTTTCTTTTGTTCAGCTCATAAGATTTGTTTTTTTTTTTTTTGGATTTTTTGCACATCAGGTTTAAAATGTGGATAGTTGTTTAAAGTAGAGCTTAAAGTCACCAGTCTTTGATTGCCACTCTGTTTCTCTCTCTGGGTTCACTTTGCGCAGGAATGGATTTCATTAGCTGAGAGTCATTAAATGTTATCTCTAATTACTACGTTTGTCAATGCACCTGCAGGTGTCAGCGAGCTAACCTGATTTATTTGCTCTGCCTGAGAGCAGGCAGCTATCGGAAAGCTGGAGCCTGCTCTATTGGCCGCTTGTGAAATAAACAACAGCTCTGAAGTCTAAGTTGCTCCCGGGTTGCCGTGGGTAGAAATCAGAAACCGAACCTTGTTAGCGCCTTGACTGCTGTCCAGGGAGCAGACTGAGGCACAGATCCAGACGATGACAAACCAGCAGTGGGTCATCACAGAGGTCCACAGACAGATCCATCTAATGATTAAAGCTGTGTCGAAGGACAAGAATACCTCGTCACCTGCTTATATTCTTTTCCTATACTATTTTGTCAGTCCACACACTGTCAGACGCAACATTCAATAAGGAGCACTGACTGAGCTCGCACTGGTCTGCTCACTGAAAGATTAAAATAATATTATTTAAAATCCTTTTCGTGAACATTTTCTTATGAACAATTTACCTTATTTGGAGTGTATGTTTTGACTAAAAATTTTAAAACTAAAACTGGAAAAAAAATTAAGAAATGTTAAAAGAGTGCGTATGCAGCTTCTGCCTGAAATTCTAACATTTATCAACTTTTATTTTAAACCTCAATAATAATTTAGGACTTAATTTTATGATAATCTAAACTGATAAAATGCTGACATTTTGATGTATGAACTGTAAAAGAGGTGTGACAAGGGCTATGATTAAAAAAATGTTAAAGTTGCTGCCAGTGGCTCATTAGAGTCGCCACAGTAACCACACATCTGTGTCTGTCACTCCCTGACAGCAAGCTTCATGAGACAGGCAGAGAGAAAAGCAGAGCATTAATGAAGCCTCAAACAGTCACTGTACAAAAACTAGAAGTTGTGGCAGAAGCGTCTGATCATCACGTGAATTTTTATATATCTACAGTGTTTTCATTCATATGACAAGTTAAAAAGACCCTTCACTTCCAGTTATGAAGAGAAAATAATAAGCTCAGATACAATGAAAGCTGATGAGAGTTTGGATGTGCACGCTCTGTACTCTGTGGGGATTTTAGACAAAACTATGAGTCATTCAGTAGTGAGAGACACACTGGGTGAAAGAAGACAAACGGGCCTATGCTTTGATGTATAAATTGTGAAGTGTAAAAAATGTGGAAATAAGAGGTTTGCAAATATTTTGACAAGTTGAATTCAATTTATCTATATAGCACCAATTTACAACAGTCATCTTGAGGCACTATACAGAGAAGAAACAAGTCCAAATCATAAGTCCAATTCAATTATAAGCAGTTAGTTTAATCCAGTTATAATGTATTACAGTCTGTGTATTACAAAATGCCAATTAGTAAATAGTGGTCTGATTGCATCAAAACTTTATTTTGACACAATTCCCCGACCTGAGCAAGCACAGAGGCGACAGTAGAAAGTATAAATAAACAACTTATTTTAGACAACTCTAAAGTTAGTGTGTGACATTATCAGTCTCTAAGTTAAACATTCTGTAGAAAAATCTCATAAAATCATGAAACTAAAACCTCAGTTGTGTAAAAACCATTAAAGATCTTGAAATGCCAGTTCAGTCATGTAAAGTTCAACTTTCTGTGACCTTTTTACATTTTTGCACAGCATGTCTGAGCTGTGAAGCTCCAAAGAGGGCCGGGTTTTCTCACTCATTTCACCAAAATCCCATTGTTGTCTATAGGGAAAATTTTTACAGCTTTTCTGCTAAGTTTGTGTGCATCAGTTAATGTACTGGTACCAAAAGTCAAAGAACACTATTCCTGATTGGGCTGCATATTTTGATGAATTTTTGTGGGGGTTGTTCAAAAATCTGCAGGAGGAGTAGCAAATCTAATATTGTACCAGAAACAGAATAGTAACCACCTATTACTAATAAGGGTGCTTCAGTGTTAATGCATTGCCACCCTTAATTAGGAAACAAACAAAAAGCTGGGACACATTTTAGACTGAAGCGTACTAATTTTTTTTATCTGTTGAAGCTCTCATAATTTTCCTTTTAAGAATTTATCTGGTAGATAAATCGGAGAATCATTTCCCTCATGAGACGTCTCCTGCAGCTGTGTCTGTGATGTGAGACGGAGTTCAGAGTGGGGGTGAATTGAAGTGCACACTGTAGTGATTCTCAGTTTCTCCCCTTAGCACCAGGCTGATTTCACCATGCTTTACTGGAGTTAATGTGAAAATGAAGCGGTGCTACAGCGAGACCCGGGGCTGACGCCTGTGTGAAGAGCGCCACTAGTGAAGTGTGTCAGGCTTGAGTACGTCTGTCACCAGGGGAGAGAATAATGTGCCGTGTGGAAGGTGTAATTTGCAGCGCTGATGGCATTGTTTAAAAAAATAGTGGAAAGAGAGAAGCGGAGGTGAACTTTTGTGGCAGATATCAGAGCTGAAGAGCTCCCTAGATTGTCATAGAGAGCTCTGCTGGCAGCAAAATTGCCTGCGAGCGTATTACTGCTGTGTGGGAGGGAGCTGAGGGCTTGTTTTTCTCTCTCTGCCTCATTCTCTCTGTGTTTCCTGAGAGGAGGACTGGTGATAAAGCCATGTGTGCTTCCAGGCTGTGGGCCGCCACCTGCTGTAATCTCAAGTGATATAGAGAGCAACAATCACGCCACAAATCACCCTGGCAGCTTCCTAACTCATTCAGTGGACTGGAAAGAGAGGGCTGGCCTTTTGCAGCACCAGTGTTGGTTTACTGCCCCAGGCTCCCTGCACTGCCCTCGTGCTGACCTCTGCCGTCTGTGTGGGTTTGTGTGTCAAGAAATCAAGGCTGCCTGTGGAACTTGACCTGATTCGCAGTGGAAAGATGACCTGACTACTATTGGCCTTTTGTGCATTCAGAGAAATGGCTGAAGCCAGGGATTGTCTCTGCAAGGTCACTGAGAAGTCCTGATGTAACTGCTAAAATAATGTACTGTTTTGGCTAAGACACCAGTTTAATTCAAACAGAAAAATCTTTGACATCCATGCCTGTTGTGAGGAATTAAACAGAAATCTGAAGGCTTTAACTATGAAAGTTGAATAGATTCCAGCATCTTCCTCTGTCATCTTTGCTTCTGTTGGTTAACCGCCCCCTGTTAGAAGCAGCTAATGCCTCTCTAAGGGGTAAAGGAAGCTCAATATCCTGTGCTGCACAGAAGGAAGACCCTCACCTCCCAGTCCTCCTCCCCACAGCAGGGACTACAGAGACAGGAGCTCTATTTCATGACTGTGAAAAGGTCTGCTCCAGCCATACCTCATCTGCTGACACAGCCAAACAAAGGTTAACAAATCAAGGGAAGCGCTGGCTGATTTACTGCCTCGCTGCTTCAAAAAATTGGCCCCGCCCTTATGGAAAGTGAAAAATGGCAGCATTTTTGTTGCACATAGTTTAAAATCACATTTGAATGCTTGTTTTGATTGTATCTCACTAGTCCAAGGTCCTTAGCTTGATTTTAAAGTGAGTTTTTCATCAGTTTTCTAAGCAGATTCAAGATATTTTCAATTAACTTTTCTATTGAAAATAACTTTTATAGAATTATTCAGTCTGTTCAGTGCAGAAGGTTGTCTATTTTTTTGGGGGGGGTGGCAAGTAGGTCATGAAATAAATAGTTAATGTAAGAACACAAGTTTAGAGAGCGGATTCTGTGAGGGGTCCTGTTAGTGCTGAAGACTTACACTCACTCAGCAGTCCTCGCCAGACTATCTCTATCCTCTCCTTCAACACAAAGAGGTCATTCAGAGTTTGTTCCCTCAGTCCCTGAGGTTAGAGACTAAGTAAATCCATCCATCTTAATGCACTTATTTCAGCACCAGGAGAGCTGCAGGGAGACTGTGTAAACACTCCTGTATCCGACATGCCAGGCTAAACCCAAAGGGCCTGGAACCCATCAGGCCAAAATTAAAGGTCTACATCTCAAACACAAACATTTAAATGAGCTGAACTCCAGAGATCAAAGTGAAAGGCCTTAGATTTCCTGCTGGCCCCCCGTGCCTGCCACGCTGAGATATGTGGCGGCTTAGCAGCCAGTCAGGGTTGAATGGTAAGCAGCTCTACACTGAGCACATCTCTTTATCTAAGATGTCTAGGGTAACTCTGTGGTGTGTTTTGCAACAGTCTAGGTAATGTAGAAGGATTAATATAAACATTCTTGGTTTGTTTAGAAAGATGGGTCAGTTATAGTGGAAATATAAAATGTCATAAGAACAAAATCTCCCTATTTGGTTCAAATGTACTCTATCTGGAGGGTTGTGGGAGGGCTGTAGATCCTTTTAGGGTGAAAAATTCTTGTATTTTAGCTATTGCTTTCTTTTTTTATCATCATGTCATGTGTTGACACAAAGATGCCACCAGCGAGTGAAAGTGAAGGGAAGAGGTGGAGGTGTTGAAAGCACCACTCTCCTCATCCCAGGAGAGATCCTCCCCCCTTCACCACCAGCATCTACTGATCCGATGTGGCATTAACCACTCTCCTGCCAACTGTGCGGCATTAACAGGGTCAAAGCACCACACGCTCTCTCTCTCTCTATCTCACACACACACACAGAGCACTTATCAGAACCTAGCCTTTCCCAGCTCGCTGTTTGTGTGTTCAGGCCAATTATGCCTGTGTCAGTCTTTGGTCCCTGCGGTTGGGGTGACATTGCCAAAGAGGAAGAGAGAGCAGACCACCTTAATGAGGCCTCATGGTGCCTTGGAGCTGCATGTGTGAATGCATAAGAGGAGTAGTGCCAGTTTGGAATGATCCACCCTTCTGTCATAATCCACCGTGTGTGTCTGACAGCCATCTCACTTCTCAAGGTCTTTTTTCTCTTTTTTTTTCATTGCCACTGCCGTGGACTGTCATGTCTTCCACACAAAATACTACTTCTAGTTGAGACATGTGTCTCAGAGATGCAGACTTGTAATACAAAGAATGTGGGGCTAACACAACAGATAGGCAATTATTACACAATAAAAATATAAAACCCTAAAGGGATAGTTTGGATATTTTGAAGTGGGGTTCTATGAAAAAGTTAGAAACAGTTAATATCTTACTTGCTGTAGATAGCTCTTTGAACAACCTTAGTTTGGAGAAACAGTGAACATCTGACAGGACTGATGAGCCAACAGCTAGTCCAAATGTGGCCAAGAACACACTGGATCGCTAGTGTTTTAAAGCAGCTCCAAGCTCACAAAATGTATAGCGGTTCATGCATTTGTTGTTACATGGACCTTTACAAAACCATTAGTTTCTTAATACCCTGTTATTTACATAGAACTATGTGGTTCTTTGCAGCAATCTGCTTTGAAAATGAGTCTGCTCTGACAAATCATTAATAGTGGATTTTGCCTTAGAACAACTTCAGTCTTCAAAATTTCATAATGGTTCATTAAAACCCTATTACTTAAACTTTTACGCCCACCTAAATTTTGCATTGCAAAATTATTTTGGCAGAAATATTATGCTGTTTCTGCTAGAAGTG
The DNA here is from genome assembly GCA_028566095.1 of Kryptolebias brasiliensis. Taxonomy (NCBI): domain Eukaryota; kingdom Metazoa; phylum Chordata; class Actinopteri; order Cyprinodontiformes; family Rivulidae; genus Kryptolebias; species Kryptolebias brasiliensis. The sequence continues at coordinate 22,483,220 of JAOXNZ010000030.1, forward strand.
CATCAGACTGCACAGAAGGTGCTACAGCTCACTGCTGCTACCTCTGTTTCTGCTTGTAAACAACCCTGGAATGTGAAACTGACAGTGGTATAAAGGGCTATGAAAATACAATTGTATGAACCACAATGAAATTTTTGAGCTTGAAGCTGTTTTAAAACAGCATGATCCACTTTGGTCTTAGCTGCGTTAAAACTAGCCATTAGCTCATCTGTCCTGTTTCTCTAAACTAAGGTTAAGATGCTATCTGAATAGGTAAGATATTAATTCTTCATAACTTTTCCACAGAACCCCACTTCAAAATGTGTGACCTATTCAACTAGGAAAATGTTCAAATCTTTTACCGCCAGCTTTATATTTAACATTTACAGAGCATGTATAAGATAAAGCAATAGCAGAAATACACAATTAAATATTAAATCTGATGAGGATTATTGCATTTGTTTGGTTTCTTAGACACTTCTCTTTGTACACAAGTTGAGTAGCTATTACTGTAATGTAAATTAACAGTCACTCCTGTGTCTCAGGATGTATAGAAGCCTGGAGTGAGACTTTGTAATCCACTGCTGTTTTACTGTTGTGCCGTTTGCTTTAAAGGAAGATGTCGGGTGAAGAAGGTCCACTCTTATAGCGCCAGAGGAAAGAAGTGAAAGTCTAAACACTATCTGTAAGGGCAGAAAAGCTAAAACAGAGCAAGAGCATGAAGACTCTGATCAGGGTTGATGAAAGCAAGGCTTTAATTGCTCCCAGTAGAAAAGAGGTTAGCTTTTTTTCTCCCTTCTCACCCTCTCTGATTCTCATAAATATGCAGTGCAGAAATGAAGCTCTGATGAGCCTCAGGGCAGATTAAAGAGGGCTACAGAGCAGGATCCTGGTTTGTTAGCAGCAGTCCACAGATCCCTTGCATGTGTTTTTGCCCTGCACACACACAGCAGGGCTTTCATCCGCCTCAACCCACATTTCATTATTTTACCACAGACTACTGTCTGCGCTCGATCAGGCATTAAGTATGCTGAGAAGCTGTGGCTGCCAGACCTTCAGTTCAACATCGCCCCCATGTGTTGGATGTGCTCAGTTAAAAGACTTATGTCTGAGCTGATGGAGTAGAGATGACATGTTTAATTTCTCTTTGTGTGTAAACTTAGATTTGTATCCTGGAAATGAAATTTTAAGCATGTGTATTTGATATAAACAAAGTATAATGAGCAGCAGAATTTTCCATTTTATCACCATCTTTGGTGTATCATCACAGGCTTTTGGCCTCTGTTCTTAGAAGCCTGCCCAAACCCATCAACATCCCTCAGACTGTCACCATCTGTTACAGATTAAGATGCTTCTAGAGGGAGCTGTTTGATTCCAGGGCCCCAGCATCCCCTCCTTCTTCAACGTGTCAGATTTTACTGTAAACAATGTTGTACAAAAACTAAAATCCCAGAAGGGGGGTGTTTCAAGCCTAGAGCAAACGGGCCGTTACGTTGTTATGGGCCGTACGTCTGGTTTAGCTCTTACTGTGCTGAACAGAGGCTCTGATGGGCCATTTAGAGGCAAAGCTGGGAAGCCATGTTCTCTAAGCCCTGTGCAGCATGGTGTTGTGATGCATGAATCCCCTGGCCACGCTTGACATTAGCGAGCCTTTCTGAGCCCCTGTCTTCACAGAGGAGGCTGTGAACAGAGCCTGCATTGTTCCCCCAAAGTAACCCAAGCTCAGGGCAGCCTCTGCCCAGAGGGGAATATCAAGTTGTTCTCTCCCCACCAACAGCACAATCCTAGCTTAAGCTCCGGGGCTTGACGAGAGAGCAGGGAGGCAGCTGACTGTTTGGACGACGACATAGTTCAAATAAACAGCTCAAATCCTACCCAGCCTCTCCTACACTAACCCTCCCTTTCCAAGTATCACAGTCCCACAGCCGTAGCTCATCACAGTGTAGTGTTATTTTGAAAAGCACGTTGATGTGGCTGCACTGAGGTTTCCTGAGCGAGTGGGCTGTGAGCCGAGAGAAAAAGCTGTCAGCTTAGGCCCCATTCAGTTTTCCTGTTTCTTGTTTGGTGAGTGAGGGGTACATTTGCCACGACACCAGCAGACCACACACCATTTCCAAGCTAAAATGAAGGAAAAAAAGATTGAAAAGAGGCTTCTGAGAAGAGATGGTTGGTACCAGCTTTATTTCTGCCCTGAGTGTCTCGCTAATCTGACTGCAGTGAAACTTGAGCAAGGGGGTAATGAGACAGCACTTGACACACACGCACATAGACACACTAGCTGCTTCTATAATGTCAGTGAGGGTTTAGGAAGGGAAAAGGCTACATGCAAATTGATACTTTGCCAGATTTTCTGCCATTTGATCCATGCATTAAAGCTATTATCCCTCAGGAATGAGTTTTTCTGAAATCGTTTTAACAGCATGTGCAGGCTGTATTGAATCTGATCTTTGCTGTGTAGATGTGTGTAAAAGCTGTTGGCCCATTTGAGATGGAGTGAAAGAGGCTCAGACTGATGACACTCTGGGGACAGATTTTTCTTTCCAGGCCTCTGTGCCTCTCTCCTTGGTGAAATCATGGCGTTGTCAGTGTGTGAGCTCTAGCTGTCACTCTGTTCGCTGCTGCAGGCCAGATGCTTCGGCGCTTCTCCTCCTGAATGAGCACAGAAACGAGGACAGCAAATTACAGCAGCACAGCAAAAAAGATGACTTTTTTTTCTTGACAAGCCAAATGAGCTGAGTACATCCTAATGCAAATGGAGAGTCTTGAAAAATGAGCATGTTCCTCAACTACTGGAACTGCTGACTGGTAGACTGACCCATGTGTGTGTGAACCAAAAGAGGGCTGGGGGGAAGGGACAAGGTGTTTATGATTGGGTATGGGATTTTTTTATGAGCATATGACTGTAATAAGCATGTCTGTGTTTGATGTCTGGTAGTTATGCAGACGATTGTTGTTTGACCAAGCTGCTTGAATGACTGACAGGAAACACGTGTTGCAGAGCCCCTCAGTGGGCTGTGAAACGTCTGGCTTGAGCTGACACACGTCTGAAGATTATTTTAGTCTGGGAGGCCACTTATTTGTTTTAGTCATTCTGAGATAATTTCCCCTTTGGCATTCACTAAGTTTTATGATTTAGGAGGTTACTTCAACTTGTGACTTTAGTTACATAAACATCAATCACTTTATGTATGGGTAATTTGTCTTAGTGTGTGCTCATGTTCAGTGTTGTGTTTAGTTTTTCCTAAACATGCTAGTTTATAGAGTTATTTTCTTATATGAGTAAGTGCTATTTTACTGCAGTTATCAGCATATAAATTAATTCAGGGATGAGGAGCTGACTAACAAACAGCACAATTGTTAGTAGTTGGTGATTTGAGACTTTTGCTGCCTTCCATAAGATGATATTTTAGGACCTTTTTGGGTGTTTGTAATGATCAAGTGGTGAAACATAGATGTTAAACTGAAATTTAAAGGCAGTAAGGCTCTCTTAACACTGAACAACTCCCCTCAAGCTATTAGAACAGGGCTGAGTTGTTGCAAGTTTGGAAAACTTCCTTTAGTGTGAAGGCAATCAGGATGCTGCTACACTCTTAGGACTCGACAAATAGTTTGGGTTTTTTTAGCTATTTTTTAGTTTTTCTGCACCCCTCACCATGCTCTATACACCTGCCCTGGCACGACTCTCTTGGGCTGTAGCTACACACAAAGATATGCTGTATTAGTGCAACATTACTGCCATGAGTATCACATCTTCACTGGGTTGTTTTCTTGACCTTCAATCACGGGTGTAGCCTAGGCATAAAGTCCAGTTTGGTCAGTCTTTCTTTAAATTTTTGACAACCAAGCCATGATGGCGTGTGTAGGCACCCCGCACCATGGATATAATGCACCCATGATTCCCATGGTGCAGGCACCCCGCACCATGGATATAATGCTCCCATGATTCAAAAAATATGATGTCAGAGAATCTGCTCACTGTTGTTATGTACTTGAATGACCAAATTGCAACAGAAATGTTCAAGTTTTACTTAAAAAAAGCATTGTGTAAACAGGGCCTTGGTCATACCCCAACCGGTCAAGGCAGATGGCCGCCCATCCTGAGCCTGATTCTGCTGGAGGTTTCTTCCTTTTAAAAGGGAGTTTAACCTTTCTACTGTTCAGGATGGGAGATTGTGATAAAGTGAAGATTCAGTGCATTTTGCTGACTTCTTTAGAAACTTCTTTAGATAGTTTACTTTTACTAATTGGCTTTTTATATATGTGAATGTTTTTGTACAGTGCTCAGAGATTGCCTTTGTTGTGAATTGGCATTATACAAATAAACTGAATTTAAAGAAAACAACAAGTTGACAACAGTATGATAGAAAAGGTTTTCTCTCAATCAACAAATTTTGAATATGAAGCCAATGCTGCAAAATTTGCATTTAAATATGATGTTAACAGAAGTTTTATGTGTGCTTAACAAAGTGAGATCTGTCAGCAGCTTTTATTCCCAGTGTATCCTTAGGGACAAAAATTTGCACCAAAACAATCACCTACCACTTTTTATTCCTCACATCAAAGATTTGAGACCCTGTCAGATGACCCATCCCCTGGCTTATGTACATGTGACATGTGTGGGGTCAAATGGTCTGGTTTGCCCCACAGCTGCCTTGTCTTTCAGTGTAGCTTTACACCAATGTGACAGTATGTGTGCTTACCAATTACTGTAGACTGGATGAATCTTACACATTACACACTGCTGTTATTTCAAAGCCTGGGTGAGCCTGGGGTTTGACAGCCAAACCTGCAGAGAATCTGTCAGCCGCCTGCTCAAAGTGTCCCCCTGAGATTTACCCTGCACAGACCCTTGGCTGGACAAGTCTGGCAAGCTTTTCCACCCAACCATTGTGCTAGTCACCTGTGCCAGCATGCTCGTCATCGAGTCCCTGACCCAGCTCTTCTCCTATTACGTTCCCTCCAGCCTGATCTCACACCCTTAGGGATATATAAAGTTTTGTTCTCAAAAGGAGAGCTGGAAATGGGACACTCTGCCGCCACTGATCCCACAGCTACATCCTCTTGTGCAACATTGAGATGGTGATGGTGGGGAGGCATGGCTTCAGGGGAAGGTGATCAAACATTAAAGCCCAAGGAGAATGTCAGAGGCAGCGAAATGTTTTGCATGTTGGTACAGTGAGAAGCGAGCAGTGAGAGCGAGACACAGATGCATTTAAGAGCTGTTACAGGAACAGCTGTAATCAGAGCCACTGTTGGTGGAAGAATATGTTCACTGCAGCTCTCGGTTAGTAAATGTCTCCTTTATGACCTGAGAGAGAGGAGACAAAGAACATTCCATCTACCAGACAGAGTATGAATGGAGCACAGATGGATACTAGCGAAGGTAGGAGGCAGGACAAAGCAAGTTTCTTTCCTTTTCTGCTCCTGTCTGTCACTCGTACATTCTCTTCCTGTCTTTGCCTTTTTCACTCTGTCATACTGTCAACATGGGTAAGTGCTTGTTCTTTTTGGTCTGTCAGCTGGTTTTCTATGGCTTTTGCATTTGTCAGGACAGTTCAGAACATTCTGTGGCTTACAAAATCCAACCATCCATTTTCTTTACAAGCTTTTAACTTTCTGGGTCATGGGGAAGCCGGTACCTATCTCCAGCAGTCACTGTGCGAGAGGCGGGGGGCACCCAGGACATGTTGCAAGTCCATCACAGGGACATATAGAAACAAACGAGACAAACAACCATTCACGCGCTCACTCACACCTAGAGACATTTTAGTTACGATTTAACCTGGCATGCATGTTTTTGGTCTGTGGGAGGAAATACTCCCGCAGAGTACCGAAGTACCCGGAGAAAACCCATGTGTGCACGGGGACAACATGCAAACTCCACACAGAAAGACCAGAAGGCGAACCTGCGCTTACAAAGTCCAATTACTTGAAATTGCTCCCATTTCACGGTGGATAACGGCTTCAAACGTTGGATCTGTCTTGAGTCATGGGTTCATGTCTTAGTTAACCACCCACTTTGTGCTCCAGAACATCACAGCATTTATAGTGTTTGTACTTGCATATGCACTTGGTTCAACTTCCCAGCTTGTTATACAAAATTCATAACCCAAATGAGACGGGAATGAAATATAGATGTTCAGAGAGTAAGTTTAACAGCTTCCCTTCCTCCTGCCTCCACCATGCTTCTGGCCTTTTGCTCAATCACAGCTTGTTAAAGCAGCAGTTTGTGTTACTGTGAGGTGATATCAGCATGCTGTCATATTCTCACTGAAAAACTACACATGTCGCACTCTCACTGCCAGAATATTTGTCCCGCTCACCCACACTCCCACCCCCCCTCCCAAACTGCCAACTTTATTTCTGTTTAGCTTTCCACTCCCCTTCACCAGCCACCCCTGGGAGTCACTAATAAAACAGGTCCAGTCCAGGACCCTCCACATGGCAGGATGTCCAGGCTGTGTAACTTAGCACCCCTCTTGGCTCCAGCTTTAGAGAGCTGCTGACATGACAGAGAGTCTGGGAGGCACAACGCTGGAGCATGTGCCACAGAACCCTGACCCCCCCCCCCCCCATCTGGGAGCATGGTGTGGTCTCTGAACTCCTTATTGAGAGGTTTTCTGACATTCTGGAGATGAGGGAAAGAATCACTGGAAGTGGTGGTGTTGCATTTGGAGCAAGTAATGCTGTTATAGTCAGTAGAGCCAGTAGACTGACTATTCTCTGATGACTTTAGCTGGGATCTTAGAGGGGGAGTTTTTCTCCTGCTGGGGTTACTGCCTCATGATTGCAGCTCCTCTGTGAACTGATATCACAACGCCAAACCTAACATCACTATAAATTTTAAATCAACTGGTTGTTCGAAATAGCAGATAAAATGAAACAGAACCATTTTCTGTGTAAAACTCCATGTGAGGCGTCTGTCAAGCAGCCAGTTTACTGACATGTTAGACTTTCCACAGCTGTAAACTCATTCATCTACAGCTATGGTTCTCAAACTGCGGTGAAGTACCAATGGTGGTACTCAGAATCCCTCTAGTGGTACTCAGAAGTAATTTTGGTATCAACTATTTAAAAGTTAAATAATAAGCCATTTAACCATCATAAGCTGAACTGTTATGTAATGTTGGCTTAGGGAAACTATGATCTTTGCTCCAACAAGGAACTACTTGAAACAAAACTGCAATAGAGAATATTTCAAGAACTTCTGTGGAACCTGGAGTGAACAACTTTTAACTGACCTGCTAATAGCCACTTACGCAGCACCAGTGAAGTCTGTGTAGGACCTGCTAGAAGCAAAAGGTGTAAAACAACAAAAAGTTTGATTTAGGTTATCTTAAACTTTCTATTCAGTTCTTGAGGAGCAGAAAAATAACCATGACCATGATTTGAGACTGATGATACATAAGTCTCAAATCATACATTGTGTGGTGATGCTTTTGAGAGTCAAACCTTTTAGTATCAATTCTCAAGAAATTTTTGCTGCTTTTAGAACAAGAGAGGACACGAGGAAACACACATGACTGTGGAAAATCACATTTTCCTGACCTATCATGGGTGGCACCTATTCAAGGGGTTTCTTAAACACAAGAGCAGTGTGCCTGTCCCTAATAAATTAGACACATTTGTGAAAACATATGGTGATAAAAGGAGAGGAGGCTGGGCTGTATGTTGTCTTCCTTGGCAGGCTCAGACAGAAAGTGGTGGCATGCTGTTTATTGTTTTCTTCTGTGTGGGAGGGAGGTCTGTTAAAGATGCCTGCCATTAATGCAACTGCAGGCTTCATTAAGAACAATAAACAGAGCGCAGTACCTCACCAAGGAGTTCCTAGGGAACATATGCTGTGTAAACCTCTCTTGAGGTCAGACAACTGTCAGCACTTGCTGCTCAATTACAACTATAATTTTGTTGTCAAACAAAATATGTAGAAAGAAGAGGAGCAAGATTTGTGGTACTTTCTAGTTTTTTTCTGCAATAACTAAACAAATTCCATACTGAGGCCTATAGAATAAAAGTTTTTTAGAACATTTTGCAAAAGCCGAGACCATGAAAACTTTCAAGACCTGTTTTAAATTCCTCCAGTTTCTGAAAGCCCCGGCACAGAGGGAAAGGCTGATTGTAATTACTGTTTACTGAGACATACCGATGCAAGATAGAATTTTCAAAGCGGGTCGTGAATTCCTTTTCAGTGATCCGAGTGCTTAAATTAATTCTACTTGAGCCAGCCGTCTGTCTCCATCTGTTTATTTTTCAGTTTCCTGAGAATTAGCAGGATGATGTTTGGAAGAAACCAGGCGAATGGCAGTGAAACCCCTTTACAATCGATCCATCATTAGGCTTTTTCACAAAACACCTCAAGCCGGGACTAAGGCGCCTTCTGGCTGCCTCCGTGTGATTTCTGAATGGACAGAGGCAATGAGAGGGGTCACAGCCAACCCACCCCTGATGCGTCTTTGTGCCGTGAAGCGAGGTAGTAACAGAGGTGAAACAGTTGACATCTGAAAAGGTAAGCCGGCTTTGCGGCTCAGTTTTGTGATGAAGTGATAACATATGGTCTGTGGGACAACCTGGTCACAGGATCAAACAAACAAACAAATTGATTATCGAAGGAAGATTGATGATGATGCACTGCAACTTTGTATTTAGTTTAAAAAATTTGTAATCACAAAGAGAATCGCTAAACTGAGTTAAATCGTTTTGTTTTGAAAACAATACAAGAGAAACGTCCATCACGCATTTAATGCATTGTGCTCCACATTAACCCAGCTGAGTTTTGCTCGACGCCTCTTCTGGTTCTGAAATTTCTGAAAGCTCACATCTGTACGGGACATGGACGGAGGCAGAATGAAGACAGACTGGTCTTTGCAGCCATTTCGCAGAACTGTTTTGTGAACTAGCCTGTTGTTCACTTGCTTTAAATCCTGCCCCACCACTTATATTCAAAATAAACCAATGCAGGATCAATATGATGTCTGAGAGGTTTGAGCCTGATTTGGCTTACGTTCACAGAACAGGAAGTAAGATGGAGTATGTCAGTCAGACTCAGATGAAAAAGTGTTATGGGTGACAGTGAATGAGCAGGTCTTTGATGCTCTTTGGCAGCCATGACAGACAGCTCTGGGTTTTAGAGTTGTCAGCACTTTTCCTTTTAAAGGCTTTTTTGTTTTACAATTCCAGGTGAAAGCTAAAGTGTTAAACTGAAGGCTACATTTTCTCTATTGTTACAGATTCTGAAACAACTGTGAAAAAAGCTAAATTATTTTGTAACATCCTCAGCCTGTGTGGTAAAAACAAGAATGCATGCCAATATTAGACAATTTGATTTAAAAAGTTTTCAAAACTTTTTCTACAGACATTGGCTGGATGGTCCCAGGAGGAATTGCACTATTTTTCCATCTAGTTTAAACATCTTATGATTTTAACCTTGTTTTCAAGCTTGCAATTTTTCACATACAAACAAAAACTAGCCAATGAAATGCATGTGTAACAGCTAAAGTAATGTGTGTGAGATAAAACTAAATACATCCTTATTGATTGTGATACAAATTAAAATGGTTAGTATCAGCTAAATGTACTGATGAACTGATCATCAGGTTTTACCACTTCTGGTTGTTTGCTGGTCTGAAACACTCAATTTTGTGTTATTACAAGACCAAGCAGGAAAGACAGCAGCAACAATCTTACAGAAGCTACTGTTGCTGCCCATCAATCTGGGAAAGGTTAAAGGTCATTTCCATCTTTCTACAGACAGAAATATTTTTCACAAGTGGAAAACATTAAAGACAGTTGTCAGTATTCCCAGGAGGGGACTTCCTAGCAAGTTCACTCTTGTATGATTTGCAGCTTTTGTCTAAAATTAAAAATAAATAAATCTGCATGATTTTGCTTACAAAAAAGTGGAATATAATTCCTCCACAACAATGAGAAAGACTGGCAAGGTCATTCAGAACATGATTCTTTTTGCTGCTAAACATTGTTTTATGAGCTGTTTATTTACCTGCACTTTGGCTTGGATTTATTGGATAAATAATCCAACAAATTCTTTTTCACTGGTTGTTCATCTGAGGTTGTATTTTTATCTTGGTAAGGAGTATATGTGTTTGTCTGTGTGAGTTCTGATTATTAAGTCTATAATGACAACCTTTTTAATACTACACTGCTCAAAAACATAAAGGGAACACTCAAATAACACATCCTAGATCTGAATGAATGTAATATTCTCATTGAATACTTTGTTCTGTACAAAGTTGAATGTGCTGACAACAAAATCACACAAAAACCATCAATGGA
>JAOXNZ010000030.1:22496686-22515766 GCA_028566095.1 Kryptolebias brasiliensis
GAGAACATGCAAACTCCACCCAGAAAGGCCCCAGGCCGGGATGTGATCCTGCAACCTTCTTGCTGGGAGGCGACAGCGCTAACCACTACGCCGCTGTGCCACAGTATGCAACATCACAAATGATAAAACTTTAAACTTAAATTCAATTTTGTAAAAATCATTAATAATATCAAAATACAAGTTCAGTCATGTAAAGTCCAACATTCAGTGACCTGTTTAAACTTTGAATGGTGCTTCTACTGTGAAGTCTGTCTGATAGAGGTCCAAAGAGACTGAATTTTCTCACTTGCTTCACCAAAATCCTATTGTTTTGTGCAGTGCCTTGAGGTGACTATATATATAAACTGAATTAAATGCTTCAGTGCATATGCACTGGCACCCTTAATAAATTCTGAAGGCTCAATGTGATTTTAAAACAGATCAAGAAATGCTAACAGTAAATCAAACAACATTGCTTATGAGCTGTTGTGCCCTGCAAAGGTGAGGCAAAACCTTGTGCATCGGACACTTGAACTAAACTTTTTACACATTTGAGTAATTTGTCTTTTAAAACCAAAAGGAAGATTAAATAAAGATGCTTCCAAAACAAATAACTGGTCTGTAAGTTTGTTTCCATCCACATTGTGTTGTCTTTTTCCATCTTCATGTTACTTTCAGTCTAGAGTTCTAGCCTGTCTAATGATTACAAGCTGCTCTAGCTTTAAACATGTAGGGATATAAAAATCACTGGAGGTAGAGTTTACAGCTAATACACTCAACTGTAGGACATGGCCAGCCCTTGGAGTCTGACTTAGCCCCTAAGTCCTCCACTGGGTCCCTTGACATCTACAGTTAATGAAAGACTTTCCTGCGCACACACACATACACACACCCAGCAGACCCTCACAAAGCCCCCTGTACCCACTTTAATACTAAAATCCAGCTTTTGCCCCTTTGGCCATCCTACACACACCCACAGGCCTCGTTCCGCGCTCTCCACTCTGCTGAGCAGCTAGTGCTGGTTTCAAACTATAATACCACTGAAACACTGAGAAACAGCAGGGCTTTACATTTTCACATTCCCAAGTGGGAATTGCACTTATTTGTTTTCAGGGATGAAGAAGACTGACAAATGAACCCTCACGGGAGGAAAGTTGGCAGATCCTCCTTGTTTCTTCTTTCCCGCTCTGCATGGCCCTGGAGTGTTCATTATGACCAGAATAGACACCTTCTTTTTAGCATGTTAGCACATTCTCATAACAAGCCGTGGACCTCAGGGATCTGGAGGTGCAGCAAGAGAATTGGGATTTTCTTCTCTCCCTGTCTGCTGCAGTGGTGTTGTTTGCCAGCAGCAGTCTCTCTTGACCGGTAATAGCATTTGTAAGTCGAGAAGATTGACATGGGTAAGGAAGACGAATATAAGGTCTGCTGGGATTTCTTATCTGTTGATGCATTTGGGGGTAAAGTAGATGTGTTCGTGTAAAGACTGCACAGAGAACAGAAAATCAAATGCTTTCTGTATGGGTGCTGGTTAAATGTAAAGTTGTGCACCTGAATTTTCTTTTTACTTCCCCAAAAGCCACAAACTGACTTCAGTAAAAAAAAAAAGTTCAACCTGATGGTGGCTTTTGTGTCCAGAGGGACTGCTGGACCTCTCATTCTTCCACTCAGTCATCAGTAGTTGTTTTTGTTTCTAATCATTGTAAACTTCCACCAGAAATGACCTGCTCTGCCCCTAGCTTTAAAATTCCAAACAGCTGAATTTGCTAATTCCTCACTTATCATTGCAATGCCAATGACTGATGTTCTCATGGACAGTGATGGTTCTAGGGGGTGGCACAAAGCATCAGCTGAAAACCGATATCTTGCCAACCTATTTGTAGGCTAGTTAGTATAATTTTGTATATTTTGTACAATGCTGAAAGTCAATATCGCCCGCACAGAACTTCCGTCTCTATCCCAACTCACCACTTTAGGGTTCTCACACATCTCTCTGGAATTTCGACATTATTTCAGCTACCATCTGGATCAGAAAATTTCACAGTGGCGGAGACAGTTTAGAGACCTCCCAACTGTCAGCTAACTACTGGTGCTTTTCTACCCCTAAAGCACATTTTTAGTCAGTCCTGAGAGTTTTCCAGGACTCAGACAAACTGACAAATTTGATCATCTGAAAAACATGTCATATTTATTTATTCTTTTTTTCATAAAATATTGAATGAGGTTGGTTCTTAAACAGAATCAAATTGTTTATTTTGACGCCTTGTGAAAATGAGTTTGACACCTGGTCTGTACACTTAATAATTGTGTACGTTTTTTGTTGAGACTGTTTAATCTAAAATGTGCCACAAATGTTTTGGGACAATGCTGTTAAAATGAAATTCAGTACTGTTTGTGTCTATATAAATGTTTGAGAAAAACAGCTGAATGTAAGTCTTTACTGAATATGGGGAAACAATTAAGCTGCTGACAGACCGCACTTAGTTAAGTCTTGTTTTATGTATTTTGTGTAAATCATATGCACAGACAAATAACCTGAATGCATAAAATCAAGTCTAAAACTAAACCTTTCTTGCAACAATAAACTCTGACCTCCTTCTGTAACCTCATGCCTCACCTTTGCCACCACAAGAAAAATCTCTAGATGTACCAGTGCTCGTAGAGCTCGGCTGGCTCTCAACCTGCTCCCAGTGGAGTTGGTCTGAAGGGAGTAGTTTGTCAGGGAGATGGAAGCCCCCAGTGACAGGTGGCTGCTTTGCAGCGCAGGCTGCTGTCTCCACCCAGGGGACCTAGGGCCCATCTACACCTTTTTGGCAGGTAAAGGATTTAGTTGGCTTCACAAAGGGGGAAGAAGAGCCCTTGCCAAGCTCCCATGAGGTCCTAGGAGCGTTAATTACAGTTTATGTATGTGCTGTCAGCCCCCATGAGCCTCTCTATTCTGGAGCTGACTGCTGATGTCTGAGCACTTTGTTCTGTCAGATGAGGTCCCTGCTGAGAAATACCCTGGATGGAGCTTATTATCTATTCTTCTCTGCCACTTCAGCATATTAAAATGATTATTACTTTTTCTTTAGTTTTTTCACATTTTGGAGTTCAGGGGATATTTTTTACATCAGGTTTTCCAGCAGTTAGTAACACTGAATTCATTATTGCAGTATTTGTGTCCTGTTGTGTCCTTCTACAGTGTGCTAATTATCATTATTGTCATGTTAGTTTGCATATAATATAAAAAAACAGTGTTTTCAAAGTTAATATCAGAGCAGTTACATTTTCATTTCTGTTATTATTAATATGTTTTTACAAACTGTGTGTGAAATGGCAACAACAAGCTGACACATAAATTAAATTTGCAAATCTGCACACTGACACAATTCTGCTTTATTTTTTTTCGAGATGGATGAGATTACAGGAAGTGAACTAAAAATAGTGAAAAATCTGACTGTTGCATACATTATTCTGCAACCGGTAGTTCTTTCTTTCAAGAAACAAAATTACAGAATAAATGATGGTTATGTGTCATTTACAATGGAAACTTCCATCTGATTTTAGTGTTATTGAAAACTCCCAATTTGTTAGTGTAAGTAAATGTGTGTTTCAGGTTTTGGTTTATTTATTGTAATGGGAGGTGCATTTCTTTATTGTTTTCTTCTTGTTGTTTTGTACAGTTCCAGATTTTGGCATCAATGTGCTCTCCACCAATGGCAGCCAGGAGCCTCCCGGCCCAGGCCTCCTCAAGGTGTCAGGCCTAGAGCGGAGTCAGGAAAGGAGTCAGGAGAGCTGCAGAGACCCTCAACTCCCTGAATCCAGCACCGCAAGTCCACCCTTGCCCCCCCAAACCCTCCCTTTGCCACAACCCCAGACCCTGTCCCCTCTTCGAACTCAAGCAAACAGTCCCACCCAGGTTCCGGTTTCGGCCCACCTGCTCCCTCACTCTGAGGCTCTCCCCAGGCCTCAGACGCCTGCAGCCCTGCCTCTTCCACAGGGCCAAGAGCCCTCGCCACCTCCCCTTCCCCGGCCACAACCTGAAGAGCCTGTTCACAGCAGGCCTCAGCCTACACAAAGTCTTCACCCACACCCGCCATCTCCTGCCCTCCCTAACCACCACCCACATCAGCAGCATCCTACTCAGGCGGGGCCTCACCGGCCCCCATCACGCTGCCAGCCTCGGCCACTTTCTGCTTACAACGGCCTCAACCTCAACGGTCACAGGTAACACACATGTCTAAGTGGACTTTAAAGATCTCTTATGTTCTGAAGCAGAAAATTCAACGCTCCAAACTGACATAAACACTCATATCTGTTGAGCTGGAGTTCATGTGATGTTTAATCAGTTTGGAAACTGCCATCATGGAGAGTTTCAAGCTCCAGAGCTAAGAAGTTTCTCTAATTATTAAAAGTAGAACTTAATGGGCATGCTGCAACATGAGAGTCTATGATTTATTAACTCTGTTTAGAATAGCCTTAAATCAGAACCATATTGTTCTTACTTCATGGGAGGGGGTGTTGTCTGAGAATGAGAACAAAAGACAAACAAGCATATGGATTTATTTTCATCCAAGAAATAATTAAGAAATGCTTTTATGAATGTGTATTTTTTTCACTTATTTTAGAGAAATCCCAGTAGAATTTTGCTTTATATGGTTAAATAAATATCTTGTTGTAATGTCGTGTTAGTCCATTGTGCTGTGTAAAGCTTCTAATAATGTGCGACTTGAAGATGGCTTCTTCGGAACGCGCTCGGTCCCATCGACAGCTTTGCCTCACAGACTCTCAGGACTTGGCTCTGCCTGCCTCTCCTTGTGCCAGCCCAGCGAGCCTGCCAGCGCACCAACATGGGCTGGCACCCACTGTGAATAATCGCAGCCGGGGCCTACAGCAAAGAGCGAGTGAAGCAAATGAGCTTTTAGGCTTAAAGTGTGGAGCTGTGGAGACACAGGCTCTGTGATGCCCCTAGGGAAAACCCACACACTACAAAAAACTGTTTGCTAACACTTGCATACACACCCTCTATCTCCCGCTCATCCCATTTCCTATGCACATGTTCTGTACCTGGCTCTAGAGGAAGTGCCTTAACAGAAGCTGTTCAAAGACAGATGTTCATTTTGTTATGTGTGCCAGCGGTGGTTTCTTTGCATCCAAAGGGTGTTACAAATGCAGGGTTTTTGCAGATCCTGTTTGCCCTGGATTCTGTGAAACATAAGAGTGGGCAGGGAGGCGTTTGTAAAATGGAAGGCAGTTGAGGTGTGAAAACACTGTGCTGGGATTTGGATGCTGAAACAGATGGAGATGAGGGGATGTGCAGGAACAAGTGTTAAATTTGACTAATCATGCCTGGCTCCATCCTGTGTCGCTCTTGTTTTTCTGTCTTTACAGCAGCAGCAGGAGCAGCACCCCCGGCACCAAGCTCCACGGGCCCGCTCCCTCCCTGCACCTTCCCCACCACCCGCCTGCTCCTCCGGTGGCAGCAGCAGCCTCCACCTTCCCCCTGCCTCTGGCTGCCAACCACAGCGCCCCCGGCTTCCCCCCTGCCTTGCAGCCCTCGCCACATCCCCATCACCCCAATATGTTTGCGACTCCAGCTGCATTGCCTCCACCGCCACCATTGACATCTAGTGCCCTGCCAGTACCTGGACATCCTTCTGCTGGGAGTGCCTACTCAGGTAAACCACAAGCTGCTCAATTATGTCCCCACATCACCCCCAAGTAGTGTGGCAAAGAACTGTCCCTTTGGCCCCTCTAAAAATAAAACAATGTTCTTTATTGTCGGTGTCAATGAGTGAGACATATAAGAAGAAGAATTTCAGACCAATATTTGATTATTATCACCCAGTACCAAAGGCAAAGGCAATAATGTTCTTGCCTGTGTCTGTGTGTATCTGAGTTTGTCTGCCTGTTTTATCAAAATATTTCATGAACCACTATACGGATTTTAATACAACTTGCATACTGTTAAATACAAGGTACGATCAAAACGGTACAATGTCATAATTTTTCTTCATAACATCATAGTTTAAAACTCTGACATGAAAGGCGGGAGGCAATTTGCATTTCTTCAAATTACTTCAAATTTAAAAGTTTTTAACCCTCCTGAAGCCCTCAAAAAAAGAGAGATAGAGAAACGTAGATAAGCCTTTGTAACTTTGGGTCAATTTGACCCAAAGGCCACGGGAGGGTTAACCAACTTTTCCACATGCATACTGTGACTCCAGTTTGGTGTGTTTCGGTTCTTGGAGACAGTTGAAGTTTTTACCCTGTCAGTCATACTGTGATTGATCAACTCTCTGCACACCAGTAATGTCCTGTTGCTAGCTGGAGTATACTGCAAAAGTGATTACACACCTCGTGCAAATTTCCATGCAGAGCCCTGCAGCCAAATGTCAGGGTCACTGTGCATGTGTATGGGTGGGTGTTTGTATATGTGTGTGGAAGGGTGTGTTTCCTTTGAAACTGTCATTTTTCACCTGGAACAATGCTCATGAGCAGGAAATCAATTTCTCAGATGCAGAATGGAGCGAGCTGGATTTTGTTCAAAAGATAATGAAATTTTTATGAAGAAAAAATTCCGCCCACACTCCCAGTCCAATAAAGTCAAGAAATGAATGTAGAAAATATTGTATCGAGCCACTGTGGAATAGGAAGGATAAAGTTACTCTGGAGGAGACGGTCTCTCATGGCGGCTTTTGTTGAATTTAAAAGAAAAGCCAATAATTACTTGGAAATCTAGTCTTTCTCCACAGGTTGCTCAAAGGTTATTAGAACAACAGATGCTGCCGTCTCAGAGGGACTGTAGTGGATCAAATCACAGCGTTTGATGGGTCCAGCAGTCAGACAAATCTAATCATCTCGAGCTTTCCTTAAATTCAAAATGACATGCCAATAATCCAATTCAGTTTCTGCTTCTTTCCTTCTCTGATACATTGCTTTCTGGTGATATATTCCCATTTCTGAAACACATCTACAGTAACACGATATGTAACCCGTTCAAACTGTAGAAACAAACCCTCTGTGTTTTTGGCAGTTAACCCTGAGACCTCTTCTGTTTCCAATCTTTTCTTTATTCCTCCTCTCCAGAGCAAGACCTTCTACGTCAGGAGCTCAACACACGTTTCCTGGCCTCCCAGAGTGCAGACCGCGGTGCCTCGCTTGGCCCTCCACCCTACCTGCGCACTGAGTTCCACCAGCACCAACATCAGCATCAGCACCAACACACCCACCAGCACACGCACCAGCACACCTTCACGCCCTTCCCCCACGCCATCATGCCTACCCCAGCACCTCCCATGGTGCGTACCCCTGCCAGAAATGTGAGGATAAGTAGAACACACCTGTGTTGAGTTGGAGGGGTTTTCATGTCTTTATTCTAATGATAACTTTTCCAGAGGAGGGGGCAGCGTTGGCTCTGAAACTGTTTTTACTTTGTGGTTGCGAGAGCAGAGATTTTACACAATCTGGACATGTGTGTGAGCAGCAGAGACTTGTGGGTTTCTGTGGCGGCTTTTCAATGATGACCATGTGTGCATGCTACAGCAGTGTCTTTATTCTCCCAGAAAGCCTTTCTACTATTTTTTCTGGCATGCTCTAAAACTCCAGACTTGAATGCTGTTATTTTCTAAATTGGCAATAACTTGCCCAAAGCATGCGGACTTCAGAGCCAGCTTCAGAACATAATGCTCCTAATTCATTCTGAATTTAATGACATCATTTGGTCCCGTTTGGGGCTTTTCATTACTGGCAAATGCATTACATTAAAAATGCCGCTCTCTGTTGGGAGCGACCACAGGCAGTGGGTACCTCGTCCTAAAGCTCACATAAACACACATTCATAACTGCGTGGAGCATTCGCTTGGCTCTGATGATACCTCAAAGGCATCATGGTGAGTCTTCTGACAGCTAATGAGGCCATTAAAAGGCTCTTTATGACTACAGTGTTTAGTCTTGACTGTGGAAATGTTCGCCCTGAGCCTGCAACCAAATGAGGCCCAGCCCACACCAGTGTACAAGGTCTTAACCTAATCACGAGGGAGAATAAAAACAGGCTGGCTCTGGAAGCCCCAAACTTAAATCTCACTTGACATCTTAGATACTGTTTTGCTAGCATGTTTTTAATTTTAAAAATGCAATTTATTACTGTAAATTTGTGAATTAAAAGAAGTCCATCTTAACCCTGTGATAATTTATGTACAGGATGTCCTCTCCTCTCTGCAATCTATACTTAGCTTTCTTTCATTTCTCCTACAGTTTGACAAATACCCAACTAAAGTTGACCCCTTCTACAGACACAGTGTGAGTTTTTACTGCATGCTAGCTTGCTGCAGAGCAGTTTGTTGCTTTCCCATCAGGCTGTTTTTGCCCATGAGCGACAAGTGTGTGTGTGTGTTGGGGGGGGTTGTATATGTGTGTGTATGTGTGGTACATTCCATGCGGTCACTCATCTGCTTCTCAGTAGCTACTGTAGGTATCCTGGCTGCTTTATTCCACCCTTTAGCTCTGGCTAATGTTGATTTTTGAAACACTGCTGGATGTGCAGAGCATAACATTTACTGCATTTGCAAACTGTTCATTATTTGATGTATTCTCATACTTTGTTAGTTAAACCTTCTAGACATTTTATTTCTATTTACTAAAGGGTGTTTACAACTACAACTGTTGCACTTCACAGTTCCTAAGAGGAAAAAAATGTTTTAAACTCTTAAAGTTTTGTCTTTAGTTTAAACACAGTTGCAAACAAAGTAAGACCACATTTTCAGTTCTAAGGCTGTATTGGTCATTTTATGTTCCTAAAATTGTGTTGATGTTTTTTGTTTTTAATTATACAGTTTATAGGATCAAAAATGCATTATCCATGATGTTATTTACTATAAAAATGCAGAAAGTACGTTTAAAAAAACTAGTCCATTATTGCTATTACAGAAAGTAAAGAAATTGTATTTTTGTAAAATTGGGTTTCTATGGAGTACATATGACTAGTCAGTATTTTACCTGCAGTAGACAACAGTCAGAATGATCTCAGTTTGAATAATCAAGGAGAAATTCTTACAAAGGAGTCAAGCCATCTGAAACAACTCAAACCTGAAAAGTTTCATAATAAACTCTATTTTAAAAACTTTGACAGTGTTAGTTTTGCATCAAACAGTTATTCACATAAATGTTTCTGATTATTAACACTGAAGACCAGCAGTGTTGGAGCACTGCCCTCTGTTGCACTACATTGTTTGTGAAAAACAAATTTCAAAACACATTGTGTTACCCCATAAATATGTGACTGAAAAGTAAGGTGGTGTACAGCTAAAACTTAGTTTTTGCCTAAACAGCTTTAAAAAATAGTTTTGAGTTGTTTTAGATGGCAAGAATCAATGCTGAAATAGGTCCCAGTCTGACGATTAGTTAGCGTGAGTCCCCCTTGAGGATTTCTCTCAGATTCTTCAAACTGATAATGCTCTGACTGCTGTTAACGGCAGGTAAGATACTGATTGCTCAGAACAACTCCATAAAATTCTCTAGTTAAAAAAGATTCTGAACTTTTCCTTTAAGGGGTAAAGGACAAGTAGATTTTGAGGTCAGGTCAAAGCTCAGAGAAAATGTATAAAAACATAATAGCTGTATTTCAGACTCAGCAGGTCTCAGTTGGCACTTTGAAGGCTTAAATTCATCTCAGATAAATCAGAAAAAGACTGATCAGTTACCAGGAGAAAACCTTGTCATCGTTAAAAGAACACAACTCAAAGTTTCATTTGAACAAACAAACGAACTTCTGGAACAAAGTGAACGTGTTTACCCATAATGCACAGCACTATGTTTGGAGAAAACTAAACACAGCATGTCAGCACAAACACCTCATACCAGCTGTCAAACACAGTAGTGGAAGGCTGATAATTTGGATTTGTTTTACAGCTTTAGAACCTGTGCTCCTTGAAGATATAATCTGCCTTTTGCCTGACAGCTGAAGCTGGTAAAAACTGGATCATAAAAAACAGGACAATGGTCACAAACACAGCAGCAAATCTACAACAAACTAGCTGAAATATTGTTCTGATATGAAACAAATCTTTTTAGATATTGCTAGATTGTTTTTCCATGTCTTCATTTTCTATCTTTTCCACACTGTTCTTACAGAACAAGCAAATACCCTGAAACTGCCCCTTAATATAACTGATTGCTCTGAAAATCCTACAGCACATCTTAAATTATTCTTATATTTCTCATAATTTAAGAACGCAGACCTGTTTTGAGTTATAAAAAAAACATTCTCTGCTTTTGCTAATTTGAAAGACATGGATACATTTCCTACAAGATGAATGTATTTAAGCCTTAAGCCTTGTTTGGTTTACATGTGTTTTGCTTGTATTACAGCATTCTGCTTTCCATATCAAAGGGATGTTTTTCCTTATTTAAATCCAAAGGGAAAAAACACAGAATACATTTTTAGAAAAGCTGTTTGTGAAACATGTAGGCAATCATTTGTAACTCTCTGCAGTCTTGGTAAGATCTAATTGAATATTGGAATAGAGGTGCAGACTCCACCGTCTGCACCTCTTCATAAAGCTCCTGTCTTCAGTCTTGATTGCAGCCAACAATCTTTACTCTTCCTCTCTGTCTTGTCTTCCTCAGCTCTTCCACTCATACCCTCCAGCCATGTCTGGTCTTCCTCCTGTCATTCCCCCAACTGGGCCCTTCAGCTCACTGCAGGGGGCCTTTCAGCCCAAGGTAGGACACCACTAACTCCGCCTCAGAGACACAAACTGAAAGAGATTTGTATTTTCTAAACTTGTCTTTTGCTCTGCAGACCTCCAATCCCATGGATGTGTCAGCCAGACCTGGAGCAATCCCACAGACATTTTTACAGAAGGACCCCAGGGTAAGAGAGTACACACAACAAATTGTATTATTTTAGTGCTAAATCATGTTACCATAAACATTTATTATGTAGTTTACACAGAGACAGAAGGAACACTGTTTAGCATCTATGTCCGTATTAAAAAACTGGTCTTAAAGGGAAAATTTTTATCATTTTATATCACAGCTGTTTTTATTTTCTGTTTGTGATACTCTTTTACTGCTTTGCACATTTACCACAGTATTTAGGCAATATTAACATGTAATTTTATCACTAGTTCTGTCGGGCCTCACCCATATATTAGGAAATTCTACCAGACACAGCTAAAGTTTTAACTCCTTTTTTTTTATTCAACACGCATTTCATTCTGTTTTTAACCCTGTGTAAACATACGTATGGCCAGTAAGTTTGACACTTCACTGGTAATCAGTTTCCACACAAAATGATTAAATTGAAGTGATGTGACTAACAGCAAACTAACCTTTTATTTTCTCCTCCTCCTGTTAGCTAACAGATCCGTTTCGGCCCATCCTTAGGGTGAGTGCTGTCAGTTTCTTGTTTCCTCCCTCACAATAACAGCCATGATGCCTTCAAACGGTTTTGTTAAGACTTGTTTTGTATTAATGAACAGTGCACTTGAAGGCTGTGATTATTAAACATTTAGAAATGCTGTTTTCAGACAGATTTTCTGCATTTGTGGACAGTTGTGTTTGTCACATGTCATATAACTCCACATCAGGTCAACCCTGACTGATTGTGTTTGTTGGCTTTAATATGCTCTAATTATTCTCTACTTCTGAAGCACGTGATTAAAAAACACATAAGATGTTTTTACAATTTCAAAAGGTTTTCATTTGCTTTCAATGCCACACATTACCTTGGACACCAGAGGCCTGTAGTACAAAGCAGGATTTGTGTCTTAGCAAGGTAACTTCAGGTTCAGATCTGGATTTTCATAAAGCTGGTTCACTTCTTACCTGGGTCTGTTACCATGGTAACTCATGCCGGAAAACCTAACCTGCTCCAGAGCAAATTAGAGCCTTCCATTTTTTTCCCCCGCTTATCTTTTTTGGGTCGTGAGGAGCTGGTGTTTATCTCCAGCAGTCTCTGTGCGAGAGGTGGGGGACACACTGGACAGGTCTCATGTCCATCACAGGGACACACAGAGACAAACAAAACAAACAACCATTCACATTCTCACTCATACATAGGCACAATTTAGAGTTACCAATGAAAGAATGAATGAGAGTTTTATAAAAACTGAACAGTGAACTGTCTTCACAGTCTGTGACAGAACCTTGAATTCCATCACTGTTTCTACATTTCAAAAACTCTGGGATGTTTATATTCATTTCACTGACCTTGCTAATTAACCTAATAAGCTGTAAAGGTTCCGTTTGGTCATTTTATAATTTATTTAAAAGTTTTTTACCCCTTTTTTTGCCAGTCTCAATTTCTTTATTGAGCTTTTCCCCTCACAACATTCTGTTGACTCTACAGTGTTTTTGGAAGCAGTTCTGTAAACTGGTGTCAGAAATGACCTCGCCTTGACTCATGTTGATCACTGAATTTACCACATTTGTCTTTTTATTCCAGAAACCAGGGAAGTGGTGTGCCATGCATGTTCATATTGCCTGGCAGACGTACCATCACCAACAGAAAGTAAAGGTGAGGCTTCATCTAACATCTCACTGTGTTGTATTAAAGCCACTTTAACTCCTGGTGTCGTCAGCCAAACTTCCCTTTCTCCCTAAATATAACAAACCTGTTAGCCCCAATTTGCCCACTGACAGGTAAACTGGGGCTTTCCCCGCAGTGCAGACAGGGACACACTGAGGGGGTGTGGACCAGGAGGACGTACCGCAACTCGAGCCTTTAGATTTCAGCAGACACACACACTAAGATCAGGAGCAAAGCAGCTGAAGAGACTGTCACACTGAGCAGAAGTGAAATAAATACAAACACCAATTATAATCACTGACAGGTTTAAGCATTTCCACAACTGCAGTCCTTGATGCTCCTGGTCTGCAGAAGTCCAGACCACCAAAAGCAACCCAAGAATAACCATGCTTTATGTCATACATGTCAGCTGAAGCTCATGACGGCAGAAAAGTCTGTCCAGTTCTTTTTTGAAAGAAGTTGCTCATGTTAACTCAGGAAATGGAGAGCCCTCTGCTCAGGTTATAATCATGTTGTGCTTTGCTGAAGTAATTTTTTTAAGGTTCTCAGTACGCTCAGCCCTATAAATTAGATAAGCCTTATATTTGACTCTCAGGAGGTTGGTGGGATTTAATTTCTTGAATTTGTTCCAAACGACACCCTGTTTTCCAGCATTTTAACATAATTAAAATATTAAAGAATTTTTTTTTTTTTTTATCATCAGAGGAGTGAGGCAGTGTGTCAGTGAAACAGAGTGGCCTCTGCAGTTAAAATCCTTTGAATGGATGCTATTTTGTAATTGATGGTAACTTTGACAGTTAGTGGGACTCGTGGAGGTTTACAGATTAGTCTTGGACACACTTCCTGCAGTCAATTCCTGAGGTTTATCTAAATGAAGGCTTGTGTTCATGCAGCTTGGTCACAAGTCATCTGCAGCTTTTGTTTGTCTTACATAATAATTATACTTTTATACCTGGGCATCTTTTATTCCTTCTGCTTGTTGTGCTGCACATCTTTTCTCCATTCATTTTACAATTATTGAATGTTGTTTATTCCTAAGATGAGGCTTCTGACTTGGAGTATTTTTAAAATTTAAAGAATGGTTCTGTATCTTGTTTGCTCAAAATGTTACAGCACTTTAAGCAAATGGAGTCACTTTTTTAAATCTGATAATGAGCATCTGAATCTTTCAATAGGTTTTACATGTGTTTCTATGTGTTACTCTCACGTCTTCCAGCAGCAGATGCAGGTCGACCCTCACAAGCTAGACTTTGGCCTCAAGCCCGAGTTTCTTAGTCGACCTCCGGGCCCCAGCCTCTTTGGAGCCATCCATCATCCCAGTGACTTGGCTCGGCCTGCCACACTCTTCTCCGCCACAGGTAAGTCTACATGAGATCTCCACAGAAAGACTGATGGTTGAAAGCAGCCTCAGATGTTTCCTCAGCATTCCTGCTGTCCAGAAAGAGATGTTGACTGTTTACACTAGTCTTACTGAAGCCATAACAGTAAACCCAACAAACGTAGAGTTATAACACTGTCTGGGGTCGTCTCTCCCACAGGTCCTACACACCCATCAGCTGCTCCCTTTGGTCATCCACCCCATCATCCTGGAAACTTCCTGACCCCAGCATCACACTTAGGTAAGAGGCTGTTTTACTTTCAGAAACTGAAATCATTTAGATGTGAACTGTGTGTAGAGTAACATGTCTGTCTGTGTCTGTCCTCAGAGCCTTTTGGTAGGCCGCCATCATTTGGAGGGCTGGGATCTCTCAGTTCGTCAGCCTTTGGGGGTCTAGGAAATCCAGCACTCAGTGAGTTTCAGCTTCATGGATAAAACTGTTATTTCTATGCTTTCATTTATTTTTAAACTAAATTCTCATAACTAGCATAGCATAGCATTATCCTTTTGACTAAAGTCATTGAACACACTGGAGCAAATTGTTGAGATACGCATTTAACTTGCGTCCTTGTTTTCTTTCCACGTGTTGAATCCCTACCAGCGGCCAACTCGGTGTTTGGCCATAAAGATGGCCCAAATGCACAGCAGCACTTCAACAACAGCGGTAACAGCAACCATCAGGAGCCGTGGAACCGCCTGCACCGCACGCCGCCCTCCTTCCCCACGCCACCCCCCTGGCTGAAACCTGGAGACTCTGAAAGGAGCGCCTCGGTCAGCTCACACGAAAGGGAGCGAGACTCTGACAAACGGGACTCATTAATTGGTAAAGATGACAAAGACAGGTGAGTGCAGTCCACACTTCCTAAGATTTTTTTTTTTACTTTTTGCACCTGTCAAAAGTGTGTACAACCCTAATTCTGACAAAATTGGGACATTTTGTAAAACGTAAATAAAAAAAGAATGCAATGATTTGCAAATCTCATAAGCTCATATTTTGTTCACAATAAAACAGCAAACATGTCAAATGTTTAAACCAAAGAAATTTATCATTTATTGGGGTTTTAACTGGTCCCTACCCTCTTTAATATGGAGAACGTGGTGTCTGTGTTTAAAAAAAAAAATAAAAAATCCAATTTTGATTTTTCTGACCAAAGAACAGTTTTCCACTTTGCCTCAGTCCATTTTTAAAGCACTTTGGCCCTGAGAAGATGGCAGTGTTTCTGGTTGGTCAGACTGGGGATCATCTGCCCATCTTTACTGCTGAGAGATTCATTTTCTCTAAAATGTTCTTTTTATACCCAGCTCTCTTACGGACCTGTTGCCAATTATCCTAATTAGTTGTAAAATACCCTTGCAGCTGTTTCTTATTCGTACCACTTACTTTTACAGCCTTTTGTTGCCCCAGTTCCAACTTTTTGCTGCCATCAAATTCAAAATTACCTTATTTTTGTCAAAATATGGTACCGTTTTTTTAAGTTTCCACATTTGATATGTTTACTGTGTTCCACTGTGAATTAATTGTGTGTTTGAGAGTTGCAAATCATTGCATCCCGTTTTTATTTATATTTCACAAAATGACATTTTTGAAATTGGGGTTGTATTTAGAATGGAGTTTGGGAACATCTCTTTGAATATGTTGTGATGAATTGCAGTACATTGGATTTGTGTTGTTATTTATGACATTACAACTATAACAATTTATGTTATAGTTGTTATTTATAACAAAGAGGATTTTTTTTAAAGTTGGGTTGTCTGGAGTACTTATGAGAGGTCAGTATCATATACACCAGGAACACTGTTATTGCTGAGAATAAAGTGACAAAATACAGACACATGCAGAAATTATGAGGTGTAATAAATAAAATATTTGCTTGAACTGCTGAGAAAAATTCTAGCTGCTGCAGAGGTAAAAAAAAAACTCACCTCTCGACAGACTGTTGTGAGTATCTGTTATCTGTTAATTTTACCCCAATTTTCAACCTGAGGTAGCTGCTTGCTGCTCCAGGTAAGATAGTGACTACATGTAAGCACTCCACACAACCCTACTTCAAAAGATAACCTTTAAAAAGTTAGATAATGGGTTTGTAGTGATGTGGAGTACTTTCTTTGTACTTCTAGGGATTCTCTAGAAAAGCGTCATCCAAGCCATCCATCCCCTGTTCCTGTTCATCCCATCAACCTTCTGGGCCACAGCCGGCCCCCTGAGCACCACAGAAACCACCTGCCCCCTGCTTCAGGAGAGCCTCAGAGGGACAAGGAGAACAAGGCCAAAGACCGGGAGAGGGAGCACTCAGACTCTTGGAAAGACAACGGAGCAGATGACCACAAATTGAAAGACAGCCAACACAATGACAAGGACATTCCTGTCATCCATGATGGCAGAGTGTCAGAGGACAAAGTGTCAAACAGGGGGACCACATCACCCTATGTGCGTCAAACCAGCCTGGAGCGTCCCAACGGCGGCCTGAGCAGGGAAGTCCTGGAGAAGAAGGCAGAGCTGTCATATGAACAGCAGAAGAAGAACAGCGAGGTGAAAGTGAAGGAGGAGAGGAAGGAGGAGCAGGAGGGAGCCACAGAGAGACCAAGTGAGCCCCCATCACAGGCGTCCTCCACACCCACCCTCCCCCCTCCATCCTCAATGCCTCTGCCCATGAGCATGGCTGGTGTCCACCCTATCAACAGCATCAGCAGCTTAGAGAGAACTCGTGTCGTGGCCCCCTTTATGGGTACAAGCCCCATCCCCGGAGCAGAGAGGTTCCCCTACCCCGCCTTCCACTGGGACCCAATGAGGGATCCCTACAGGGGGCTGGACATTCACAGACGGGATCCTTTGGCCAGGGACCTGCTGCTGAGGAACGATCCTCTGCACCGGCTGGCAGTACCACGCCTCTATGAGGTGGAGCGCTCCTACAGGGACCGTGAACCCCACGACTTTAACCGTGACCATGCCCACTCTCTGGTGCTGGAGCAGAGGAGGGAGCAGGAGCGCGCCCAGCTGGAGGAGAGAGAGCGCCTCAACATGCTCAGAGAGGACTATGAGCACGGACGCCTCCATCCGCCGATCCACCATCCCGCCTTGGATGGCCACCTCTCCCACCCTGCCCCGGCCCTCATGGCCCCTGGTCTCCCGGGCATGCACTACTCCAGGGTGAGCCCCTCAGCGGCAGCAGCTGCTGCAGCTGCTCATCAGAACAGCCTCCTGAACAAAACACCCCCCACTGCGTCTTTAAGCGCTCCCCCACCTCTCATCCCCACACTGGGTGCCCGGCCTGGCTCGCCCAGACGGACTACACCTCTGGCAACAGATATCAGAGACAGAGCGGCTCACAAAGACATCGAGGCGCGGTGAGCTGAGCCTCAGCAGACTGGGTGCCCCCTGCAGTCCTGTGCCTCACCAACATTTAACTCACACCAAGCACTTAGCTTTGGACAAAGCAAGACTGTAACATAGCTGTGAATAATTTATGTGGGCAGAGAAAGGCCTAAAATTGTTTTTGTATAAAACTATAAAAAGACAGCTTTTTTTCTGCAGTTTGCTCCATGTTTTTGTGTGCATTCTTTCTCCTGTATAGCAAAGTGACGTCATGTAAGACTAATTTTGAAATGTACAGGTACTTTAGCACTGACACTTGTGTGTAGATAATGTGTACAGTCGCTGTGCTCACTCTGTATGGATTAAAAATCATGGTACAAATATGCAAAATATTGTTTTAAAAGCTTTACTTTGAATAATTGTAAATATAGGAGTATTGAGGCTGTGATTCAGAATGTGCTTCTGGCTATTTTTCTTCTTTTTAACTTCAGATTTGCATGAACCAGAGACTCCATGTTCAACTATGCAAACTGTTTGGGCTCCCTTTTTAAAAAGCGGACCTTCTCAGCACTGCTGACTGTGCACCAATAACAGGCTGTATTCTCTCCACAACCCAAACTGTACAAACAGAGCATCCACACAGAATGTGATCCACACAGGGTTTGTAATTTTAAACTAAATGGTTTCAGAATGATATTTATGATAAACTGTAGTGACAATCTAGAAATTGCATTTCAAAGGATTTTGTTTAATGTAAAAACAACAGCAGGACAGATTTATTCTTATTGTTCTCTTATTTTTGTTCTGAGGAGAATGCAGCCTGTTTGAATGACCGCATATTCACCGTACAGGAGGAGTGTAAACAAGATCTGTTGGTCAAACGGTGTGTTCCAGTGCTTTTTTTTAGGTTGTACCTACAAAATTAAAACAGTAAGTCTCACCTGTTTGCAAGTTGGAAACAACCTGCAGAGATCTATTTTAGTAGTCCACTGAAGGTTTAGTTGTGCGCTTCAAACTCTGTGATATCATGTTGTGCAGTGTTTTCTTTTTTTAATCTAACAATAAAATGTCCACCAGAGCCATAGTGGTTAGTCAGTGAGTATTGCAAAAAGATTGTCAAATGAAAAACTCTTTTGCTGTTTACTATGTACAGGAGAAAAAAAAAATCTTTCTAGATCATGTACAAATATGAAAAAGATGAAGCAACTGAATCTTCAGCATGTTCCTCATTTAAACTTGTGTTATGTAAATTGTGCCATGTTATTAAAAAAATGTGTACTTGCCGATTTCGAGCCTTATTTCCTCGTTAACCTTCATGAGCTAGAAACAGAGCTTTTGACTCAATGCATTTTTCCACATTGAGACTCTGGGGGATGCACTACAGGACTACAGCTCTTGCCTGGAAAGCAGCCATAAAGATTTTGTTATTGTTTTTTTATCCAATCGTATCTTCATTGTTAAAGCACATTCAAAATAACCAAAGTGCTTCACAATTAACCCATAAATCTATAACAGAAAACACATCATTAGTCCAAAGACATTAAAAACAGTAAAGGATGTTTGAAACATAGATGATAAAAGCAAGTAAATGTACTAAAAGAAATAAATGACAAATTCTTTAAGGTGCCAAAATCAATAATTGTAATTAATATCCAACGAAAATGTCTTAAACCCTTCTGAGCTTCAACAGTGGAGGCACACTTGATTAAAAATACGAGGTTGTTCCACAGCTGTTGAGATGATCTAAGGCCCTGTTCACACCCTGCACTTTATATCCATTTTAGGTGATTTGACTACAAATGGTCATCTCTGAGGTGGCACAGCAGCGTAGTGGTTAGAGCTGTCGCCTCCCAGCAAGAAGGTTGCAGGATCTCATCCCGGCCTGGGGCCTTTCTG
>JAOXNZ010000030.1:22631322-22644761 GCA_028566095.1 Kryptolebias brasiliensis
CAGATTCAGACATTTCCAGCTTCATTCTGACCTGTACGGGAGGCAGAAGCCAGTGTCTCCTTTTTCCACCTCCTCTTTGAACTGCTGGACGCAATCCAGGAAGGCCACCATGGCGTGATCAAACTTATTGTCCCAGAAGAACCTCAAGCCGCCTGAGCAGTACAGAGGAAGCTCCTGGACACGAAAAGACAAAGAGTTTAAATTTAGCAACTCAAATTATGACAGAAGAGCCGGGGAGGGAACGTCTTGATGCGTTACCTTTGACTTGTCTGTCAGTGACTCTAAGTAGGAGTGGTTTCCATATGGGACAAGACGGTATCTGAAGGCATGAGAAGTATTAAGTAAAGTAAGTTAAAGACTAAATTGTAGAAATACATTTTGGTGAGAAAGTTGCTCAGCATCTGAGGTAAAGATATATTTACTGACTTAAAGCTAAATAAATCCGTTTTACCTCTGAAATCGCAGCCCCATCTTATTGGCTAGGGCATGAAGCAGCAACACAGTCTGCCCCCAGGCTGCGTTGATCTCGTTCCACTCCACGGGGACGCTGGGAAGTCGACCCAGACGGAAGTTGTTGATGGTACCAAACTGACCGCTGTGCCTGGAAAGGAGGTTAAAAACAAACTGCTTTAATATTTTTTCCCCTCGATAGCTTTCATTTTATCTTCTGCTCATTAGTATCATGGCAAGTCAAAAATGTATTTGTGGACAAAAAGTCAATAAAGCTATACGTGTACCAGATGTGAAATGTAGCGTTGAAAACATTTGTTTTCTTCAGTCGATCCAGCTGAATCTGGCAGTAGCGCATCTGGTTGTCGACACTCTTGAGCTCATCATCCAGCTCCAGCTGCTGCCGTTTAAACTCGCTGTACTCCTTTTGGTACCTTAAGAGCAGCGAGACAAAAACACAGCTGCTGTGCGCCGAATTATTTAC
Source organism: Kryptolebias brasiliensis (assembly GCA_028566095.1). Classification (NCBI taxonomy): domain Eukaryota; kingdom Metazoa; phylum Chordata; class Actinopteri; order Cyprinodontiformes; family Rivulidae; genus Kryptolebias; species Kryptolebias brasiliensis. The sequence continues at coordinate 22,632,257 of JAOXNZ010000030.1, forward strand.
AATATGGATCCTCGATAGACGCCACTGCCTGGGTTACTCACTGTAGCTCCTCTTTTTCCAGCTGCTGAGACTGGATCCTGGTCTGGGATAGATCCTGGGCCACAGCCGCCCTCTGCTCCTCCACGGCCTCCAGCTCTTTGACCAGGGTCTCCTCCTCCTCTTTCAGCTGGTGGAGCTCTTTCAGCAGAGTCTCCTCTTCCTCCACTTGGAGGTTTGACAGCAGCTCCAGACACTGCCTGAGAAAACGCACCAAAATCAGCACTTGAAGTGTTCGATTAATGCGACACAAATCACACAAACGCTATTTTTGGCCGTACTTGTAATTCTGGCACTCGTTCTCTGTAATGTTGAGCTGCGTGTCCAGGTGATCCAACAGAGTGTCAGTGCATTCCTCACACAGAGGATGGTCCACATCGGTTTGGCCTGACATGATGTCGAACAGGTCGCTTGTTACCTGAGTGGGCGAGAGGCAACAAAAGGGTCACTTAGGAAACGCACACAAACTTAAGAAACTCAAATCTCCACGGCTGTTCTTGTCTATTTTAAACTAAAAATAAACATAAACTAGAGATACTGAATTTTCTGCCAAAAAAAAGCAGAGTGAACGACTGCTGAAGAATCCAAAAATGAGCTTTTAAAACAACAAAAAAAAAACACTAGCTAAAAGCCAAAAGGTTTGCAAAAAGCACTAGAACGATAGCTAAAAGCCAGAAATAGCAAGTAGCAAAAGGCTGGATAAAAGTTAAATGTAGCAGAAGAGTAGCTAAAAGTATCAAAAAGTTCGCTAAAAATAGCAAATGACTATTTAAAAAAAAAAAATCTACAGGCAAGCTGGAAGCTAAAATAAGAAAATACTGGCTAAAAACGAATAGTAGCAAAAGGCTAGCTATAAGCTAAAAGAAGCAGAAGGTTATCTTAAAGCTAAAATTAGCAGAACCATAGTTAAAAGCTAAAAGTATCAAAAGGCTAGTTGAAAAATATCAAAAAGCTAGCTAGAAGCTGAAAGCTAAAAGAAGCAGAATTGAAGTTAAAAGCTAAAATAGCAGAATGGTAGCTAAAAATGAAAAGTATCAAAAGGAGATAAAGTACTGCAAGTATGCTGAAGCAGATTTCAAAACATAGATTCCTTTTTAAAGGAATTCAAGAGATCGCTAAGCATTTTATGGGAAAAGATTTGTAAATAAAGTCAAATATTTTAAAACGTATAAAAGTTACAAAAGCCAAAAGTCATAGCACCGATCTCCTGAATGAGCTGTATGTTTTGATACATGAACGGCTAAAAAAAAGCAGTATGCAGCAGTGGTTAGATGCCTAAAACAAAAAACAGAGTGATGCTGAGTCAGCATTCACTCAAATATCACCTTCAGTCGACGACTAAGATTCTCCATGGTGCCTCCATCAGATGCGTCTCCAATCAGAGTGAAGCTGTTGGCGCTCTCTGTTGACATCATCCTAAAATGAAAGGATTTGAGCAGAACTCAGTCAGCTTTGCAGAAGACAACGAATTCGTAAAGGCATTCAAACCTAAACAAGCATAAACTGTAATCAGCGCTGATTTGAAAATGAAGAATCTTTTTAGCTCACCGTGCAGGAGGGATGTATTTTCTCGACACTCCATCTTGCTTATTTTCCACAAATGTCTCCTAGAAGAAAAAGGAGAAAATCATGAGATCAAATCAAACGTAAAATGGCGTAAAATTGAACATTTCGTAGTAAAAAAATACTTTTTTATTTGCTTGTTTACGCTTTAAAAACTCATTTAGAAATGCATAAAGATGGCTGTAAAGCACCCACTCAGAAGTAAAAGGGGATTATAAATCACCATATTTATTGATCATGTATTGTTCTTAAAAATGACATTGGTTGACTCCTAGTGTATATAGAGGAGGACTCCAACGAGTCAGTCTTTTAAAGTGGCCTCGATCAGTAGTTCTTCAGACTTTCTGAAGGTATTTCAAAGGTTTTCTTTGGGCTTTGGCTGCGTTTTTCCCTCATTTTCAGACCAGTACTTGATCATTTGCAGAGGAATTTTTGTTTGTTGAGCCACTTAATTCTGACCTATGAACCATTCAGGCATAAAAAGATTTTAAAAAACTCAAGGAATGAACCAGTGTTGAGTCAAAACAAACAAGTTGAAAATTTTTTATGGGATTTTAACTAGCAGCAAGTCATACAGACATCGCTTGTTTCCCTTTCTTTCTTTTTTTCATAAACGAAAATACAAAACGAAGCACAGTTTGACACATAAAATGGTATTTTAGTCTCAGCTACAACCACACCAAATATTAGGTAAATGTGACTAAGTTATAGCCATTTTTGTGTTTTTAAAGTTAAGCTGCTGCGGCAGCCCTCTTGAATCAGGTTATTTCCAAAGCTTTATCAGCTGCAGATGTGCATCTGTTAAGTACTTTCCGCAAGTTTCATTAAAATCTATCTGCTGGTTATGAGATATTTTGCTAACAGACAGACACAAAGTGAACAACACTGTCCACCTTTGCCTTTCAGCGTCAGGGGATAAAGATTACAAGAATGTCCCTGGAAGCTAAATATTTCAAAAATCATGGTGGTTTAAAATGCGTGAACCATACTGCATAACGCCACATAGTTATTTGTAAATATAGAGCCTACTTAACGACTTGCAATGATGAGATTCTGTTGACTGAACCAACCTCTGCTTGGGTCTCCCCCCCGCTGCTGTCAGCCTGTTTGCTGGGGGTCACGGTGACCAGCGGGGCTGAGGAGGACAGAGGTCACACAGTCACTACACCCAGAGCAGCTGCAGAAAGTAAAACATCCCCAGGACCACACCACCTGTGTTTGACTTCATACACACCGGTGAGCTCCTGGACGGTGACTCGGTCCAACACGTTGAAGGATGTGTCCAGTTTGAGCGGCTGGGAGCACCGCTGACACAAAATCGCTGAGGTCAAAGGTCAAGGCTGAAAGTCAGTTTTGGCTCCTTGGGATCTTGGGGCCCAGAAACCCAGAAAAAATGACATCAAAACATGTGGCTCAACTGGGAGTGGTGTGCTATGACTTTTAGTAGCTGTACATTCTTGACTAAATTTGGAAAAGACAAAGTTAAACATTTCCAAGGAATGGGATTTTGACAAAAATCATTCAAAAGCATTCAAAGTTTAAATGGGTCACAGAAAGTTGGGCTTTTTTGGGACAATTTGATGTTTTTAACAACTTCCACTTAATTGTTATTTAAATGGTAAATGGCCTGCACTTGTATAGCGCTTTATCTAGTCCAAGGACCCCAAAGCGCTTTACACTACAATCAGTCATTCACCCACTCATTCACACACTGACGATGGTAAACAACACTGTAGCCACAGCTGCCCTGGGACAGGCTGACAGAAGTGAGGCAGCCATTACATCGGCGCCACCAAACCCTCTGACCACCACCAGTAGGCAAGGTAGGTCAAGTGTCTTGCCCACAGACACAACGGCTGAGACGGGCTGAGCGGTTTGAACCAGCAACCCTCTGGTTACAGGCCGAACCCCTACCTCCTGAGCCTCTGCAGCTTTAAGTTTTATAATTTTATCATAAAATGTTCAGCTTAGAGTTTGGTAATGTTTGAGTCGTCCAAATTTTCCATCATTTTTTACTCACACCTTTTTACACTTTTCGTACAGTTTTACATTAAAACATGGGTATTTCTGTCTTCTTTCACTTGATGTCTCTCACTTCTATAGGACTTATAGTTCCATGTGGTTTTTGGCAGATTCAGCCGGGTGCTTTGTTTACACTGAGTACGAACCCACATTTCAGAATTGCATATCAATATATCTGGAAACCTACTGAAGTAAACTGTTTTAAACAGCATCATTTGATATACATAGTTCAAAACAACCTTTTTATATGGATTTCATGCTTTGAAATGAGTATCTTTAACCTTTTTTCTTTCTGCAACACAAACTCAAACTACTTGTCTTTCCCACTAAACAGCAACCTTGGCAGGAGATGTTAGCTGAGATTGGGTAACGTTATTTTCCCTCAGTAGGAGAAGAGAAATGTCGCCAGGCAACAGGCAGAACAGAGCTCATTGTGCACAAAACAGAGGTATCAAATTACACACATTTTCTGGGCCTCTGCAAACATAAGCAATAAAAACAGCCCCGTCCCAAACGCCAGCCACCAGGACGGACTGTCTCAAGTTGCAAAAAGCCAAGCCCTAGAGGCGTCAGGGGATGGTGTGTTGGTTTTAGAGAGTGATGAAAAGTTAAAGTGGTCTCAGGAATTAGCCAACAGGCTGGAATTGCAGGTAGTGGAACATCAGCGCCCCTTCTCCCCCATCCATCATCCTCCAGCCTGTGATCCCCCTCGGGGGCAGTTCCCATGGTCTGTGCCAACCTCAGCGTGCTCCTGAGTGGGAGCGGGGTGATAATAACTCTCCAGGTGGGGCTGCAAATGCAGACATGCCAACTCTAGTCAGCAGCGAGGCTTAAAGGTCCTGCCACACGTGCAGCTGGAGCTGTGGCAAAACTGACTCTGGATCAAGAGACGTTTCTCCAGCCAGCCTGCTGTAACACGAGCTGCTTAAATCCTGCTACAGAACCAGAAGTATTTCCAAGGAGGATTTATAAAGGGATCAAATCCCACTCGTATCTCATTTACTAGTTTAGATGTCAATATCAGCATTCTCTTGGACACAAAACATTAGCAGTCAGAATTTAAAATAAAAATAGTTGCAATTATTACATGTGGGAAATAAAATCTAAAATCTACAGTTTCATTTGTTACAGTAAGAAATAAGTTTAAAATACCTAAAAGTCCTTAAATAGTTTAAGTGGTTGATTTAATATTTAATGGTGAGATTGCATAATTTTATATTTTAATATTATTTTTCTTTTTTACTGCCCTTGTTCTACTTTTGTCTTCTGCATCTTTTAGCTTACAGCTGGCCCTTTGCTACATTTAGCTTGGAGCTAGCCTTTTGCTGCTTTTAACTAGCATTTTGCTACTTTTAGCTTGAAGCTTGTCTTTTGCTGCTTTTACCTTACAGAAAATAACTTTTGTCTTATGAAAATAATATTTTAAAAAAAGATATCCTCATTTTGACTAAGAAGAATTGAATTATGGCCATCTGCAATACATATTAAATCCGACTATTAAAGTTTCAATCACTGGATTTTTAGGTATTTAAAAGTATTTTTTTTTTTACTATTAAAATTGTAATAGTAAGTCCGAAATTTTAATTTTGTCATAATGTGATTGTAGATATTTTTACTTTCAGTTCTGACAAGTAAGAATGTTTTTATGACCAGGAGAAATGCTGACATCTAAAACTGTAAACAGAGACAGGAGTGTGATTTGATTATATGCTACAATAGCATGCCATACCGATGACAGTTTAGCATATTTTTTTTATGAGAAGATGAAGTCTTTTTTTAAATAAATTAATACCAAAAGTCAAAGTCCATGAAAAAGGGTAAAAGTTTTTAATCCACTGCTCTGTAACAAGTACAGAACGCACAAAAAAAACTTTTCTGGATGAAGTGACCAAACTCTGTGATCCATTAAATGTTATTTACAGGCTGCAGTGTGGCTTAACGAAAAGTCCATCAAGGACACATTCAATCATTTTATTTACATGCACTCTGTAGCTTGTGTTTATTTAGTAAAAAGTTATCAAAAATCAAACAAATGTATTTAAACTTTCTATTTACAGTATACATATTTACATGTAAGCTTTATGGCATTTAGAAGATGCAATACTTCAGAGAGTCCAAACACTTTAGATGGCAATCTTTTACCTAAGTGCGAGGCAGCAGATGTATTAAAAAAAACAAACGAAAAAAACAACAATATGGTTCTCAGGGTTCCTACACGTTTTCCATTTTGAAAGTCCATACTTTTCCAGACATTTCGGTGGATTTTTTTTTAATCTAAAAACATCTATAGATTGTACTGTGGTGCTCATTTGTTATCTGTATGTTTATGTAACAGGTTTTCCTCAATTTAAAATATTGTTTTCATTTTTTCCCATTGGCTTTACGATGCATCATGGGAAAATAACTACCTACGACTGCAAGAAATGTAGCATTATTCTTTCTTCTCTTGAGCTTACTTTAGTTTTTAAGAAACATAACATCTAAAATTTCTCATTTGTTGCACAAACAAAATATTTTTGATCAGAATTTTACAGATTTTGATCACACCAAAATGAAAATCTATAAAGCTAAAAGTTTAGATTTTTGTTTTCTAGAAGATGCATTTGGTCTGTTTTCCTTTTTACATACTTCTCCAGACCTGGAAAATACTAAATCCTAATTCCATACTTGTGCAGACTTTTTTAGGACTGTGTAGGAACCCTGAGTTCTGTACAAGTCTGTGGGTGTCTTATTGTGTTAGGATAGTGCTGAAACAAAGTCTGACGTGAGGGGCTGAGGGGAGTCCTTGTCCTTGTGCTCCGTCAGTTTGAGAATGACGACTTTCCTTTGGAGATGACTGACCTCCTGTGCTGTGGGCTCCTCAGCTGCTGGCTGCACCGTGCTCTCTGTAACTGAGTCCTGGCAGGCCTGCGGCAGCAGCGGCGTACTAGCATTAGAGCCGCCCCCCTGCACTGCCATGTGCAGCGGGCTGAGTCCTTCCTGTTCTGACAGAGTGCTGTCGTCTGGACAGTGAAGGAGCAGCTCTTTCAGTACTTCACTGTGTCCGTTCTCTGCCGCAAGGTGGCAGGGGGCGTGCTGGGATTGGTCGAATGCGTAAAGGTCTGCCCCCTCTGCAATCAGCATCTTGACTGTGGCCAGGTGGCCCCGCTGCGAGGCTAGGTGGAGGGGTGTGAGTCTGTGAGCGTTCTGAATGTTTGGATCTGCCTGGTGTTTAATCAGCAGGCGAGAGGTGCTGGTGTGGCCCGTTTCTGCGGCGACGTGTAGCGCCGTGTTTAATCCAGCTGACGTCAAGTGGACATCGGCTCCTAGCTCGATCAGGATCCGTGCCACTCGGTACTGCCCCCTCTGGGATGCCAGGTGCAGAGGTGTGCGGCCGTCTGTGGTTTGGCCGTCCACATCGGCACCAGCCTGCTTGACCAGCAGCTTGACGATGCCCAGATGCCCCTGCCAGGCAGCAAAGTGGAGCGGAGTCCAGTTGTTCTTGCCCTTGATTTGAACGTCAGCACTGCGACTCAGCAGCACCCTGATTACATTCTCCTGGCCATGCTGGCACGCCACGTGAGCCGGAGTGCGTCCCTGGCCGTCGGTCTCGTTCATGGCCGCCCCCCTGTCCAGCAGTAGTCGAGTCATGGCCTCATCTCCATTCTGCGCCGCCCAGTGTAAAGCTGTGTACTGGTCCTCGTCTCTGGCGTTCACGTTGGTGCTGCGCCGGTTCAACAGAAGTTCAGCCAGAGACTTCTGGTGCTTTTCTGTGGCCAAGTGGAGGGGGGTGGAGCCATGTGCGTTTGCAAGGTTGGCATTGGCATGGTTCAGGAGCAGGAACTTGACCGCCTCCTCGTTTCCCAAAGAGATGGCGAGGTGCAGCAGGCTGCCTCCTCCATCCAGGAGAAGGTCAACATCCTGCGGCTGGAGGATCTTCATCAGCTTGGTGGTATCTTTAGTCTTGATGGCCTCACAAAGCTTCCTCTTCTGGACTTCAGCAGAATCTGAACAGTAAGAAGGATTAACAAATGCTTTTAAAAAACTAATCAAAACTACAGTAAGAGTATACATAGACTCCAAGGATTCATGCTTTCATGATCAGTGATTATTTTACAGTAAATACATCTAGATGTACATCCTAATCAGCTCTTACCAACTGTGTTTTCCTTCTCAAAGGAAGGAAAGGTGATTGAGTCTTGAGAGGAGAAAGCTGAGTCTGCAGAGGAGATTCCAGACAGTCTCTTGGACGTGCTCTCCTTGCTGTGGCAGCTGTCCTCCTTCACTCGATCGAAGCTCCTAGAGATCCCAGAATCCACCTGGCTCAGCAGCTCCGACAGGCTGCAGTCTTTCTCCGGCAACATGGCCGACTTTGGGCGCACTGGTTTGTTGACATTACCCTGTGGAAAAATCTTGTGGTTAGCATACGGGATGGCTCTTTGACATTCAGTACATTCCATTAGATTTACTCTCAGATGTGCAGATGGCACTCCATACAGCACAACTACTTTAAATGAACACAACAAACTACGTGAACATAAAACAAAATTCAGAACAGCTCCTTCTTTGTTCTAGGCAAATAGATATTGCTTGATAACAGCTGTCTCTTCCTGTGAGCAGGATGTTTGTTTCTAGTCACGTACACCCAAGCACCAGGCCGGAAGTGATAAAAGCAGCACACAGGTTGAAAAATCCCATCAGTCAACATTCCTCTCCTCTGACACCATGATTGTTCTGGACTACATATAATCATAACCCAGTGTGGAGAAGTTAAAAGATAACCCTGTTGTCAGTTGATTATTAACAAACCAGTTATACAAACAGACAGGTAAACAGTTTAAAGAAGAGGAAAGCAACAAAAAATAATTAGTACAATAATTTCCATGTATTACTCTCGTAGGATTTTGGCTTGGCATGGAAACAAACAAGCTTTACAAGATGTTGGGGTCAGATGGATGCTCACAACATATCAATACCGAAATAGTAAAACAAATATATCAGACATTGCCAAAGGCTTTTCAGAAGGATGCTGATTGCAGTGACAGACCTGTGTGAGTTCAATGGGTAAACAGTTTCATAAATTAAAAAAACAACAACTATGTTTCTTTTGTCATAAATCTGCAACATGGAAAATTCACAAGGTGCTGTCTGTAAATCCCAACATCCAGGAGTTTATCTAACAGGTCAGTAAATCTGAAATAGGTTTAGAGTTAAGGTCATGAATATCAGTGACAACGGGGGCCTGTGTTAGAGTCATATATGAACTCAGAGTATCTCAGCCGTCTGATATTATTTAACGGAGTATAACGATTATTATCAAAACTGAAAAAAAAACCCAAAAAAACAACTTCAGGAGCCAAACAGAAAAAATATTATAGTTTTTATTTTAGAAGTCCAAAATAAAACTAGGCCCATGCAGGACTTTATTTTAAAAAGACATGCTTATAGATTTACATGGTTCTCAGGCTCAAAAAGGGGTCATTGGTGTGAGCATCCAGGCAATTTTGTGCAGAAATCAGAGGCAGCCTGTAAACAGAAAACAGAAGGGACCAAGAACAGACACCTGGAGGATACCAGAACTAAGATCTAAGGGGGGGGAAATTATTCAGACTGAAGGAAACTGCTAGAGATGTTTGGTTATTGGTACAAAATAGTTTTAGTTAATTAGAAGGTACACCCTACTGTTTTAAAACAAATTCTATAAACCTAACCCAACTAGCATTTACAGCTCACATTCCTCTCATTTTGTTCCATTTTCTCTTTCAGGCTGTAAAAATCTGAACTGCTGTTGAGAAAACCCTTCTCAAAAAGTTCACAAAAACGGTCTTAACTTTCAATGAAAACAAAAATCTTTGTGAAACACAGAGGTTTTGTCTTAAAGTAGTGAATATAGTGCCACCATGATTCACCTGGTCATTGGAGAGTGGATTGGGGGACATGGGCTCCGGTTGTGATGAAGATGATAACCTTGGGGTCTTGGGTTCATCTTGAGGTTTAGAACAGAGCTCCTCAGCTTCTGATGTGATTTCTGCATGAACAGTGAGATTAGTTAGGCTTCAGTAATCACAGAAACGGGATTAAAGAATAGAGAAGAAGTGACTATGTTCAAACTAACAGTTACACAAATAAAAACTTTCGCCTTTTGCTTTATATTGACGTCATTAGGATACAAAAATGAAACTCACCCAGGAATGAGGGTCTGTCATTCGGGTTTGTGGCCCAGCATTGCTGCATGAGGCTCAGGAAACCTGAACAAGCAGACGGTCGGCTCCGTGGAACAGCGTTCAGGTCGGGACGAATCCCTTTAACTACTTTCACCATGAGCTGCAGGATACTGTTTTCTCCTGAGAATAAATAAAATATCCACATTTTTATTATTACCCATAATTCCTGTTTCATTCAAAACCCCATGTTTTTTTTTCCTATGCTACATGGCTCTACTAAGAGGCTCTCTGATGACATACGGACTGAAGTTCAAAGGGTTTGAACCATACTCAGAAGTTAAAAGTTGCAACACGTACTGATTACATCATAACTTTAGGCAGTGATGGATGTCAGTGCCTGGATGGGAGGTCAGGTGTGCACAGCTTTATCACCATCCTTCTTTGTGTTTGTTATTTCTCATGGGAAACATAAATGCTCTGACCTGCTTTTATCTGACTGTGGGATCAGTTAAGTCAGTGACTCACAGCAAACTGGCAAAGGTGCACAGCTCCTATTGTTGCTATAATACTCTTCACAAACAAAGAAGGAAGATGGCCAGAGACAGAGTTCTCATTTTTTTAATTTTGCCTGGATCAGCACAGGCAGTGCCCATCCAGGCTACCTTAAACACAGATTTCCAAAGCGCTATCCAATATGCCTGGGAAAATGAAAAAAACAAAAACAAAACAATGTTGCTGGTCTGGCTCTGTTCACCTTCCTGCAGTGGAATTTAGAGTAAACACTTCAGTGCCTGTACACGCCTAAAAAAGGTGTAGCCTGTATGTTTAAACGAATGGTATAAAAATAGATTTACAGTAAAAATGGCATGTTTGAGCTGTTTTTTCTTCTTTTGTGAAAAGAAAAAGATCATTGTACTACAAATTTTACCTTGGTAGGGTTTCTTCTGTGTGAGAATTCCCCAGATCACGATGGAGAAACTAGAAAAGCAAAAATGGAAGATGTTATTTGCAAGAAAACAAACAAATCCTTCTTTCATGGTCTGTTTAATGTTAAACAATCTATGCTACTTTTAAATCCTATTATATCATACCAAATTAATCAACTAGATTTGATCAATAACAGTTTATACTGAAAGCCTAGCATTCTTATGCATATCGCCCATAGTCTTTCAAGTTTTTGACTAAATGACAGAGTAGTAGCCATTTTGGTCAAACCTTCTAAATGATGTTCTGGTTGAACTTACTCAATATCACATTCAAAATATGTGTTGCAAATGACTCCCAGCTACTATCAAAATAAATCTTTGCTCCATATTTGTAAAATGGACTAAATTACAGCCATTTCTGTGTTTTCTCAGGTCAGTTAGTTGGCTGTGGCGGTCATCTGGAATTTGGTTGGCTCCAACAATTAACTGGTTGTAGATGTGCATGAAATGATTATTAAGCTTCATTAAAATCCATCCACTGGTTCGTGGGGTATTTTGCAACCAGACAGACAGATCTGACTCCAAATCGTTAATGGCAAAATTTTAAACAAAGATCATGTGCAATCTGTGCTCAAAATATGTATTGGGAAACAGTCTCAGCTTCAACTACAACAAATTTAAGGTCAATATTGGTACAATTGACTCAGTTATAGTCCTTTTATGTGTTTTTTAAGATCAGTTGGCTATGGCAGCTACCTTGACTCAGGTTGACTTCAAAAGTTGTACAAGTACATCCAATGAATACTTTCTGAAAGTTTCATTAAAACTTGTGGTTCATGAGATATTTTGCTAAAAACAAACCCACATGCACGGGCAAAAACATTATCGACAGTCTTTCACCTTTGGCAGCGGGTGATAATTACATCAGATTGAATGTGCAAGAAGATTTATACCAAAAAAACAAACAAAAAAAACCCCCTGAATGGCAAGTTGGAAGAACACCAACCTGTAAACGTCATGCTTGGTGTCTGACACTCTGTCCTTCTCTATGATGCTCTCGGGCGGCAGGTAGGCAATGGTGCCACAGAAGCCGTCTCTGCTGATGTCGTCAGCCCGTGACAGGCCGTTCCATCGGGCCAGGCCAAAATCAGATATCTGAAACATTGAGAGATCAGATAACAGTTTCAAACAGAGCAACTGTACTGTGTTTCTCATGAACTGCTGCGGCGCTGATGACTAACTTCGCCTCGTGAGTGTGACATGGAGCTAAGCTCTTATTATGTGAACTCAGTGGAATGATGAGGGCAACGCTGCCATGTCCCAACCTGCAGGAGAGGAGAGGCGCTTCACATTTGTGTTGAGGAGTGCACACCCCGCCACACAAACACACACTCACTCGTAGAGGGAGATTTAATAGGAGCTAAATTATTCCTGTCAAGACAGGCCCAGCTGAGGTGTTTACATCCAGGTATAAACTCTAGATATCATGGTTCCCACCCATTCCTCTGTATGGTTGAACTGCTGAGAGGTTACACAAAAGGGTATCAATTATAATGAATGGAATATAGTAAACATCAAATGTTTAAACTAAGAAACTTTTACAATTTTTTAGGGAAAAAGTAAGGCAACTTTGAATTTTATGGCAGCAACATCTCAAAAATGTTGGGACAGGCAACAAAAGGCTGTAAAAGTAAGTGGTACAAATAAACAGCAGAGGAGCTTTTTGCAACAAACCAGGTTAACTGTAAACAGGTCAGTAAGAGGACTGGGGATAAAAAGAGTCTTTTAGAGAGACTGAATCTCTCTGAAGTAAAG
>JAOXNZ010000030.1:22683648-22713759 GCA_028566095.1 Kryptolebias brasiliensis
ATGGAAAAATCTTTGATATACTGATTGATTGATTAGTTGGGAAAAAATAAACTTGTTTTAAATAACAGAAACTGAACCAAGACAGAGCAGCCAGTGTCCAGCTAAACTGTAAGCATCATTCCTGTTTTCTGCACGGAAGTAATCTGGACAGTCTTTCTAAAACATTGATTAGTTCAGTCATTTAAAAGCAATATAAAAATCATTATGAAACTGACAAACAAAAAGAAGAGGTATTTGGAGGGTTCCTACACATTTTCCATTTTAAAACTCCAGACTTTTCACAGACTGAAAGTTTGACATTTCCTTTTGATTTCTGAGTCCTTTTTGACATCAAAACATCTACAAAATTACTGTAATTTACAGTTTGATCAGTGGTGTCATTTTATTATCTATATACTTTTGTAAAATTATAGTATGTGGGAAGGTTTTGTTTTCCTTATTTAAAAATTCCTTACTCCCTTTTCTGTTGGCTTTACAATGCAACTTGAGGATAAATACTGAAAATGATAAAAGATGCATTTTTTTTCCTCTCAAATACTAAATATTTATTTCAGGTTTTGAGGAAAAAAAATCCATACAATAAAAATTTCCCTGGACAAAATGGTTTGAATGAGAATCATACATATTCCTGTCACCCACAAAAGGAAAAATCTGACTATTACAAAACTTTTCGAACCTATTTCAGTCTTCAACACACAAGCCTATATCGACTCGCCTGTTAAATGATTAAAGTCGTTGTTTTTTGTATTACATTACATATAGTAAATGTAGGATATCTAACAAAGATTTATCTGTTTTTATATATTTCTGGAAATCCACAATCCCAGTGGTATATAAACCCAAAGTAATAATCATAGTAACTATGTTTTATGTACAGAGTCAATATGAAAAAAGCACATTTTTATTTTTACTTTTAGAAAATGCATCAGGTTTCTTTGTTTTTTTTTTATCTGTACTTATCCAGACCTGGAAAATCCTAAAGTCCAATTCCATTCTTTTCAAGACTGGGTAGGAACCCTGTATTAATCCGGAACAGTACAGGAGATGTTTTCTTACTTGTGCTTCAGTGTGAGTGAGAGACATTTTTATTTCAATAAGGAAGTTGTGACAGGGCATGTCATACTGCATGTAAATATGACAAAAATATTTACAGTACTGGGCTGTACTGTTCAGCTCCACTACACTTTTAAGTTCTAAAAAAAACTACTTTGATATATAAGTGATATAAGCAGTGAGTGGATATAAATGTTCACACCTCCTGTAAAAAAGTCAGACTTTTGTTATGTAGAAAACAGACCATGATAAATCATTTCAAAGCTTTTCCCACCTTTAATGTGACATGTTTCCTGTTCAACTCAACTGAAAAACCAACAAATCTGTTTGGAGAAAAATTTGAAAAATAAAAGAGCTGCAATGAGATGGTTGCATAAGTATGCACACCCTTAAACTAATTTATTATTTAAAATTTAATTACAGAATCCAGTTGTGAGAATGAGCAGCATGGCAGAGCAGAGGTTAGAGCCTCACAGCGAGAAGTTTGCAGGTTAGAAACCGGTTGTGACCTCTCTGTGCAAGTGGGGGAGGGGTTCTCCAGGTACGCCAGTTTCCTCCCATGGACAGAAAACATCCATGTTAGGTTGAGTGACAACTCTAAATTGTTACTAAGTGTGAGTGAAAGTGTGAACAGCTGTTTCTAAGTGGCCCTGTGATGGACTAATAATAATAAGAAAGTCTCCCAAAAGCATGCTAGAAAATGTGTTTTGGTCTGAGAGCTGAACTTTCTGGACACAGTTCCAAAAGGTATGACTGGAGCAAAAAACAACACTGTGCAAACTGTCCTCACAGTGAAACATGGTGGTAGCAGCATCATGCTGTGGGGATGCTTTACTTCAGCTGGAACTGGGGTTTGAGTCAAGGTGGATAGAATTATGAAGAGTTACAAATACCTGCTGTCAATTTAGTGCCAAAACCTTTAGGGCCAAGTCTATGACCCTAATCATACATCCAGACCAATGTTAGCCAGAGTTTAGATCTACATCTGATAGAAAAATCTGAGGTTAAGGCTGTGGGCACTTACGCAACCATATTACTGCACCCTTAAGTTTTTTCATCTTTTTCTCCTAACAGATTTGTTTTTCAGTTGAACTGTACAGGATATGTGTTTTAATAAATATGAAAAACATTTTGAAAGAACTTCAGAGGTCACAGGAATGTGTAGACTTTTTATATTCACTGTGTACAGTATAAAGAACTAAAGCATTGATTTGGCATAAAGGAAAACTACTCTAGTGCTAGCAGAAACTACATTACTATAGGATACTACAAGTAGCCCATGGGATAACTTACTCATCCGGACAAACTGCGTGCCTAGCACTGCTCTCCTCTAAGATGGCAGTGATGAAAGTTCAAAAAGGTTCAAATGGTTTGAAGGAAAGAGAGAGAAAAACAAAACAGAGAAACAGACTGCAGAGTCAGAATAAAAATGGCCAAACATATAAAACAGACCATGAATTGTTCTCAAGGCAAGAACAAGTAGGATTGAAAAAAAAGCTTGACATTAACCCGTGTGCTCCTGGCCGAGGCAACCAAACAGTGTTGGAAGTCTTGTGCAGATGTCAGATTGAGCAGGTGAACTGTCACGTGTCAGGAGTGAACTTATATTGAATATTGTTCCTGAAGTGAAATGGTGCTGATCAATCACCTGGGAATGATTTGGATTTCACAAAGAAGACCTTGAAGAAACGTGGCTCCAGGAGCATAAAGGATCTGAGTAACAGAGCCTGACTCAGGTTTATTTAATTACTGCGCAAATGACAAAACAGCTGACAGAGTTGGCCTTTAATTTAAAACAAGACATTTTATTTCATGATCAAAATGATTATTTGATAAAAGTTTAAGAAATGCCATCATCAAATGGTAATTATTTTGGGCAATGTGCCAGTTTTTGTTTTTTTCCCCCCTGGTTTGTGTCCAAGTCTATTTAGAACTGTGGTGTTTATGATTCAACATTGATCCTTTTAACATATTCCTCATCACAATTTCTGTTGTATTTATTTTAAACTTTAATTGGCAACAAAACACAGCAGTCATTTAATTAATTGCTCTTCTAATCTCTGGTAATTGAACACAGTTCAGCTCATTAGTGCACTCTCACACTGTGTCAACACCTGTCACTGAGTTGATTCTGTGTGGTTGTTTGTTATTCATTTTTGCTGTAGTTTGTTGTCACAAACTGGCACCTTAATGTGATGATGTGATTATTGGTCAGAAGCATTTGCGTCCCCCCCCTCATGAGCTATAGTGCTTGTTTTTGCAATGACTTTCACTGACTTTAGCCTTTTGTTTTTAAATTGTATTGTTAGACTGCACCCTTGCTTTTGTTTTAGAGCTGAACTGGTTGAAAGTCACGTCTGTGAGATTTTATGTCAGATCAGTTGGTTATTTACTTTTTTAATCTTGATGACAGAACAAGGGTCAGACGGCCAAAGTCTATAGTGTTGAATTATAATAGTAAAACGGCCACTAAATGTAGATTTTGAAATATTGTGATTGCGATATACTGAATCTCATAACGCCCAAAATGTTGTTGTATTAATTTGAGTTCATATTGCCCAGTCCTATCATTAACATTTATTTTATTAATAATAATACATTAAATTTATTTGTGCCATTAAAACACTCAATGACACCTTCCATAAAAAACAAATACTACACTTACACAGATAAAGTTAGAACAAGAAAATACTACATTCCTTCTTGTTCTTCAGCTGCTACCTTCTTCAGGGGTCGCCACAGCGAGTAAACTCGCACGAACCATTTGGCAATTATTTTACGTCGGATGCCCTTCCTGCCGCAACCTGGGCCCGAACCTGCAGCCTCAGGAATACAAGGAAGCAGCACTGACCACCGAGCCACCGCAGCCCCAGGAAATACTACAGTTCAAAAAGGCAAATATTCTTTTTTTTATTTATTTTATGTATAAAACTGTGTGGTTGTTAGTAGTCTGCTAGCTTTTCAGGAGCCTTTGCCTGATTTTGACAACAAATTTCAGACTAAGTCACTGTCCACACAGGAATGCCGTCTTTCAAAAAAAAAAACAAAATCTGTTTCCTCGTAAACACAACACTGTTTCTAGAAAGGTTTTCATCCACACAAAAAACATAAAACCACCCAAACATTGTAGTGACTATGCTAGGTCTGTATGTGGCGCTGTAACACGGCCACAAAAATACACCAGAAACACGAAAGAAGACATGAAGATGACGCTCCAAACTGTAAACACAAGAAAAAGACAAGAAAGGAAACTACAAGAGCAAAAACCAATTTTCTTTGTGGACTGATGACAAAGTAGAACTTGTCCTTTGTCTCATATTAAACTGCTACTGACTGGGAGTCGGGTTAGTTCAAGTTCAGCCATAATGGACAATTTCAGGTAGAGTATCCAGAGGGATGGCTGGGTAAATTATATAAGTGTTTGTCTTTCAAAACATTCCCATTTTCCATGTTAATTGATGTGTAATGTAACTTTTTTCGGCAACATTTGTTTTTTTGTATTGTTGATAGTTCATAAAGTGATAAAACCGTTTTTGGCCTAAGATTATTTGGTGTAATAATAAGGGCTCTGTTCTATTTGAGGCAACTTTATTGTACATTAGTTCTGTCTGTTAATTCAGATAATATATTATATGAAGGTTTTGCTGTATTTGAGCAACTGGTGTCTGCAGCACAAACACAAGCCTGGATTGTGTCATTGTTGTTGTTGTTACATCTGTAACACTTGGAGTCATAGTTTAGATTAGAGGTGGGTCCATGGCATCATAGTTTTCAAAAGCTTGTGTTTAGGCTGTCCACATGAGAACACAACAGTGGCATTTAAGGATTTTCTCACTTTGAAACCTAGTTCTCAACTTTTTTATTTGCCGGTTAAGGCAGATAGCTGCACATTCTGACTCCATTTCTGCTGGAGGTTTTTTCCTGGTAAAAGGAAGTTGTTTCTTTTCACCATTACCAAATGCTGAGCAGGATGGGGAACATTCATTGCAATCTGCTGGTTTCTTTAAACAGTAGGAGGGTTGCAGTACACCTGAGTCATGGCTCAGTTTGTACCTCAGTATCAGGGTCACAGTCAGTACAACAGAAAAACGAAACAAATGCCAAATGGTGTTTATTCTTTTTTTTTTTTT
This sequence comes from Kryptolebias brasiliensis, assembly GCA_028566095.1. Taxonomy (NCBI): domain Eukaryota; kingdom Metazoa; phylum Chordata; class Actinopteri; order Cyprinodontiformes; family Rivulidae; genus Kryptolebias; species Kryptolebias brasiliensis. The sequence continues at coordinate 22,688,832 of JAOXNZ010000030.1, forward strand.
TTTTTTTTTTAAAACAGCATGATAACCCTCCCAGAACCAGAAAAACAAACCACAATTGTTAATGGGGAGGCTCTAAGGTAGCAGGTCGTGGACAGAAAGAATTTGCTACCTGGCAAATACACAATAAAATGTAAAACTTTTTTTAAAATTCACTGTATTGTTTATTCATCCAATCTGAACTGCAAACAGAGCTCTACAGGACATATGTCAAACAAAAGGTTTGATAAATTACATTAATGAAAGGTATCTGTCTTTTGTTTAGGCAATAGTTTTGTGTTTATATTTTTTTAAGCGCAACTTTCCACCCAGCGAGTAGCCTGAGTCCACAGCATGCAGGATGGTACCATGACTTGTGTCTTTTTAATCAAAAAGACACACACTCCTGTACGTTTGTGTGTCACACACCTTGACACATTCAATCAGATAGCCTTTCCACTGACAGAGTGATCAACGTACTCCGGAGCCTTAATTTGTTTTCTTATTTTGTGAAGCTGCTCTCCTCCAACATATCAAAAGGCTTTCCACTCAGTGTGGGATAAAGGTGGAGGCAGCTGTGTGCTTCAGTTGAACAGGCCTATAATCTCCAAACGCCACAAATATTGTTGCTAGTTCTTTTTCTCCTCCCGTTGACAGTAAAAGTAATGCGAGGGCATTTCTCTGACAGCCTGATAGACATGGAGTGGCTGGAAAAAACAGCAACTTCTTGAAAGCAAAAAAAAGGAAAGAAAACAGAAACACGTATTTGTCTTCTGGTCTTTGTATTTGTGTGAGACCTCTGTACTGTGACACCTCTATTAAATAAGAAACTTTTTATCTAATTAGAATTTCATAATGGACTCTATGTGACTTTATTTTCTTATTATTAGAATGAATTGACTATAATTGGATTTGAAACTGGATCTGTTTTAGACTAAATTTGGACTTGTTTTTTTTCCTTGTACTGTGCCCTGAGATGGCTTTTGTTGTGGATCGGCGCCACATAAATAAACTAAATTGGATCAGTGTTAAAATGTTCCTGCACTGTAAATTTTCCAGTCTCAAACAGAGAATCAAAGAAAAATGAGAGACAGGCTGGAGTTAGGTTAAAAATCTTCCAAAAGAAAAAAAAAAAAAAAAGAGAATCAGTGCATTCAACTATAATCCTTTTAAAGATGAACAGGTGCTGCCCGAAGACTTCAACGTAACTCAAACTGTCAGCATTTTATAAGAAAATGCACAAATCAATATAACATAAAAGAACAGAAACATTCCTGGAGCAGTAATTGTATTTTGTCAAATTGTAATGTTGACAATTAGAGTTGTAAGAGGGAGGATTGAAGCTGAAGCTGACATCTGTAACAGTGTTGGTGTTGTGGAAATAAATCCTATAATCCTATAATACTATAAACTACTAATGGATAAATGAAACAAGAGTTTAGCTTGTTAAACTACAATATGATATAAACATGTTTTAATAGCCAGAACCATGTAATTTTTGTTAGCCAGTAACTTCTCAGTGTCTTGCTGAAAAGGCATGTGGCGACAAAGACTTAACTTTAAGGTCTGATTTATCAAATATTGTTCTTCAAAACAAACGGTGTTTATCCATCGTTAACACTTTGTGACTTCTCACCTCTGCTCTTCTTGCAGCTCGCCTCAGATACACACATGGAGAGTGAAGTATTGTCTAGCTCCTCTCCGGTTTGGCTCTCCCAGTCCTCTGGAGGTTGTCCGACTCCGGTGGGGCCTTCCTGGGGCTCAGACACCTCTGGAGGACTGCTGGGCCCTGATGCAATGGCTGTGGTTACATCCTGAGTGGAGCTGCTCTCTGACATTGAGGCATCCATCGCTGCAGCATAGCCTGCCATCAGAGCCAGCTCATCGTCCTGAGACAAGGGTGTCTGGAGAGAGAAAAAAAGAAGAAGCACATTCTCATTTCAAAAACAGTTTGTGTTTGTACCCCATTATAGTAACACTCAAAAGTAAAGAATTCAGATGATGCAAAACATTAAAACAGTATGATGAAGTAAGGAGCTCAGTCTTACTTTGGCGATGCCTGAGATGATGATGGTGCTCTTCTTCACGGGGGATTTGAGCTTCTGCTTGGCAGACTGGTGGAGTTGTCTGATGGCTGCTTCTGCCACGGGGTCCGCTCCATTGAGCATGAGCAGCTCGGTGTCGGAGGAGGACAAAGCCTTGCTCACGGTGCCCCCCAGCATGGACACCTGTTCTGAAACCCGACGCTCAGCCAGCTTGGCCTTGCTGTCCACCAGCTTCAGGGAAGCATCTGAGGAGTCACAACACTGCCTCAGTATACTCTATTATTCAGATTCCTGAGTCAACATAAACCAAACATACACAAACTGTATGTAAATGCAATGTAGCTTTAGGCCACACCCCTTGAACCTTTCCACATTTTGTCACATTATAACCACAAACCACAAAAGTATTTTCCTGGGATGTTATGACATAGAGCAGCACATAGTAGAACACAATTGTGAAGAAGAAGGAAAATGATACATAATTTTCAACATTTAAAAGAAAAAAACATCCTGAAACGTGTGGTGTGTATTTATATTCAGCCCCCTTTACTCTGATACCCTGAACCAAAACCCAGAGCAGCCAGTCGCCTTCAGAAGTCATCTAATGAGTAAACAGAGTAAATCCAGCTGTTCTGTGAGCCTCAGAGGTTTGTTACAGAACATTAGTGATCCAACAGCATCATGAAGACCAGGGAACATACCAGACAGGTCAGAAATAAACTTGTTGAGAAGTTTATAGTAGGGTTAGGTTATAAAACAATATCCCAAGTTTTGAACATCTCTTTTGGTGTAAAGTCCCACTAAAATACTTCAGAGGTTGTGGTTGTAACTTGACAAAATTTGTTCAAGGAATTCAAATACTTTTTTGAGGCCCTGTATCTGTGTATACTGAAAAATAATGGTAAAATAGTAATAAGGGGGCTTCAATGCTTATGCACTGGAATCCTTAAACATTTTGGAAAATATGAAAAGTTTCACTTTTTATGTGCTTGAGGACATACAGTTTAAATTGGCATCTGAAGGCACCACCCACACACAAACACACAAAAAAGGAAAAACCAGCCTGGTATTTTTTTGTGACTTCAGAGTTTAAAATGATCTCACATGTGGTTCATATCTGTGCTGCTTTAGTTCAGAATAAAAAATGTAAAGCTCTACCATCTTTGACCTCATTTAAATTTAACATAAAAATATTACTAATTTCAACTAAAAGATGAACCCAACATTACCAACATTTAATGGCCAAACTACAGGTGAAGTACTTAAAAATGAAACTTTGCCAGACTCATTTTGCTGTGACTGCTATTTTAAACAGTCACCAAAAGTTTTCTTCAAGGGTTACTGAGTGTTATACAACCATCTCCAAAATATACCCACACAAAAAAGGAAAGAAATTGGACTCAAGTGTCTTACTATCCTGCCTAAAATAAAATAAAGCTCTCAACATAGGCTTTATAAGGAGGATTTGTTGTATTTTGACCAAAACAAGTCAGACATTCCTACAAGACCTCAAGAAATTGTGTCAACTTGTGAAAAAGAGGCATAACAATATCATCTCTGCTATCTGACAAGAAAATCAGGGGATCCTCTTGTGCTTCCTTTTACAGATAATAAATGTGCAGCTGCTTTGAACTGAAGACTTAATAAGAAAATTCTTGTGGTTTAATCACCAGATTGATCTTGATGGAGTGCTTTTCCAAAAAAATAATTAATTAAAAAGGCTTTAGATATATATTCACTGATGGATGAGTTTCTCATCTTTGACATTCTTGGGTTATGGCACATATATTCCAGTCTGAGTGGTCTCAGGGTTGTACCAGTATTGTTGAGTGGGAGAGGTCGTCCTGGCTTGCTCTTCACTGCAGTGATAGTGGTGACCACCGTCCCACAGGGCATCACCGTACGGTCCATTTCCACCCTCTTACTGGCAGCAGGAGTGGGAGGGTGCCAGGACCTCACCTCGCTGGGCTCCAGGTAGGTAAACTTTGAGACAAAAATTCAACTTAACTGTCTTTGTAAATCTAACACTTACTGTTCTGTCAAAGCTGTTGACATTAAAGGTATCCACAATGCTGTCACACTGGTGATCAGGCTGATGGTCTTACCTCTGTAGTCAGTGATCCAGCCACTGTGTCTTTGGTCACAAGTGTAAATGTTAGTTGTCCTTTGGGCTGCTTCTTCACAAGATCTAAAGGCACACGCACCTGACCTATTAAAGAAACTGAAGAAGAAAACAAGGAAATGTAACTGAGTCTTGATGTGTCAAAACATATTCTAATTTCATTTCACTGCTTATAAAATAAACATCCACAGATATACGAGTTTTACTTACTTTCTGGAGGTTTTCCATCATTTATCAACTGAACACTAAGCTCTTTTGATCGTCCATTCAATTCACTGGTGAAAAAGTATTTAAAATAATCACTTAAATAAAATTAAGTTATGTAAAATATAACAAGTCATTTCTGCGTGAACAGTGATGGTTGATTGTTGGTAAACTTACAAGATAAAGGGCTGGTCCCAGGCAGGACTGATGGTGTTTTTCAGAACAGAGGTGTTAAACTTCTGTGGAGGGTCATTTAGCTGCAGAACACACAGAGGATTCACGCTGCCTGCGCACACAGCACAATACAACACAGTCAGTTTCACAAGAAAATCATATGAACCCTGTCAATCAGAAGGAAATATATTCAAAAATCTGAAGACAGAAGACAGAGAGCCAACATATGAACAAGATGAATTAAGAAAATGTTTGTGGGTTACTGGTTGAGATTAAAAAACAACTCAAATGAAAAACATAAAACTCATTGTGTCTTTTACTTAAAGGGTAGGAAAATGTTGTAGTGAAGCACTGAATACTGAAAATAAAAACTTAGTTGTAGAGGATGATGGCAAAAGGGATATTTCAGACATTTTAAAGTGAAAACTCCAATCTCAAAAGTTTTATTGCGATATTATTCCGTTGACCTTTACGCCACCATCATTTTCACATGACAGATATTTACAAAGATGACTATGACTAGCTGCAAGCACAAATAGCAGCAGCAGCTTGCTGTAGCACTTCCAATGCAGTCTGTGGATACTTTCAGCAAAAGTATAATATTTCTGCCAAAATAACCATGAAATGTGAAACTGATTATAGTGTAAATGTTTAAGTAATAGAGTTTGAATAAACAGCTAGGAAATTTTGAAGATTAGAGTTGCTTTCAAACAACAAAATTTACTTTGGAAAAAGGTCTGTCTGGACAATACTGACAAGCAAATAATGGCTCATCCAAACAGACCCAAAGTGCTCTGTTGTGACCCCAGGCTACACCGGAAGTGTTACAGCAAGCTGCTACTGCAGCTGCTTTTAGTGCTTCAAATAGGCACTGAATTCCATGTAAATAGTCAAGCAATATGAACTTGATAGCAGTGTAAATGTTTATAAAATAGAGTTCGCGTGAACTGCTGTGACATTTTTTGTGATTGGAGCGGTTTAAGATGGCAGAAATCTAATCTGGTCTTGGCTGCATTCGGACTAGCCATTAGCTCATCAGTCTTTTCTGATGTAAACTATTTCACCAAACTGTGACTGTTCACAGAGCTGTCTACAACAGGTAATATACTAGTTGTTTTTAACCTTTCCACAGAACCCCACTACAAAATGACTTGAATATCTCTTTAATGTCTAACATTTTAAAATTGAATAATAACTCCAACAACCACTCATCAACTCTGAATATTAATCATTAGGAATTCTCCTAACACATGAAGAGAATTTGTAATTCTCCCCCCTGGGTGTGGTGTCACCAAGGTGGGTGTAATATTACTGCCACACAAAACAAACAATGTTTAGCTAAAACACAAAGAAATCTATTCTGCCTTTGTTGGCAAAGTAAACAGCAGTCAGGGTAAACTCTGACCGAGGTTAGACATTATAAACCAAATCAGCTGTTTTTCAGCCTGAAGAAAGTTCAGTTTGCATCACAGAAAAAAATAATAAAACATTCTGGGAAACATACTTACAAGCTACAAGTGAATAAAGAGAACAATACCATACAAATGTCTAAAGAAAATAAAATGTGGTTGATGTGTGCAGCTTTACTCTCTCTTCACATTACATTTCAGCTTTGTAACAGAAGGTAAAATCCGTCGGTAAGTCTGCAGACCAACCTGCAGCATCTTCCTCCTGACTGAACGAGACCCGTGTGTTTTTTACAAGCAGCTTCCAGTCGTGGGCGCGGGGGGGCTTCGGGGGTGACACCACTTTGTTCTGGGCTTCCTGTTGAAGACCAAAAAAATAAATAATGTAAGAATATTAGCAAACAGCATGAAAACAGCAATCACTTTTTCACAGAGGTATCACAGTTCTGTCTCAGAGAAAGCCAGACGTCTGCTGTCTGAATGTGTGTGACATTCAGTGTGTGTTTAAACACACACAGGTGGTTTGAATATGAATGAGAAATCTGTTCAGAACAAGCTTTTTTACACAAGTTCCTCTTGTTCCTGATTTGCATTGGACTTACAATAAACATGTAAATTTTAAACTCAAGTAGTTCCGATGCAAATTCTTGGATCATTTACATTACAAACACATGCAATGAGTTCAGGAAAAAATCAGACCCTTTTCAAAAAAAAATTTATTACATTGTAGGCTGATGCTACAGTTCTTTAATATTTCTTCTCATTAATCAACTCTCAGCACCTCATAATAAAGTAAAAACACAATTTTACCCAATCAAGTAAATTTATTAAAAAAGAAAAAACTGAATAGAACAAAATACAAAGATATTCTCAATACAAACCTGTTCTACAGGACCTCAGACTGGGCAGAATGTTTACCTTCCAACAGGACAATGACCCAAAGCACACAATGAAGACAACACAAGGGCTGCTTAAGGTGGTATCTCTCTGAGCTGTGACTGCTGGGAGACAAGTTGGTGACTCAAAATTGTGAGAAGATGCGTGAATTTTCCATTGCAGTCTCACTGAACTTCGAGTGCTTGCGAGTAAGTGACCTACGAGTCGTGTGGTTGTCTTTTGACCAGCCAGTTTTTGAAAGTCGCGGCCTATTTCCATGTGCACGTCTTCCAAAACTGTATTCTTGGCTGCGCACATTATTTTGTTGCCCATCTCCGCTCGTTTTGTAGCAGTCTTAACAGCTGCCTTCAAGATAAATCAGTTTTTCCAATCCTAATTATTCATCATCATGTGGATTTTTAGACCTGGACATTTGCCTCAGATGTTTTCTGTCAGAAGACTCTAGTGTCAAAATAAAGCTAGAGCGCTGGAGACGAGTTGCAAATGCCCACTTTGTGACTGTTTGAAGTGACAGAGCTGAATGCCTCTGCAACTCCTGAAGTTTAGAATGCCTTGCGATGTACTCAGGTTTCTTGAGACATTCAGGAGACTCCCTCACGAATGCCGTTTGGCAACTAGTTGCAGCCCAGTGAGACACCACCTTTAGGGACAACTCTGTGAATGTCTTACAGAGGCCCAGTCAGAGCCCTGAGTTGAACCATATCAACACACACAGTGTGTTACACACAGTAAGAAAGTTGAAAAAAGTTATTTTTACAAGACCCAGAATGCCGTTTTGTTTCTTTACACCTAAAAAAAACTTGAAGCTGTAACTACTGACAAAGGTGCTTTAACTCAGTAAAAAGTCTGAATACTTATGATATTTCAGTTTATTTTAAAAAATGACTTTTTCTAAAAATGTGTTTCACTTTATAGGGTACAGAGTGTAGATTACTGAGAAAAAAAAAAGAATTTAAATGATTGTAGCATCAAACTGCAACATAAAACTCTCAACAGTGAAGAGGATCAGGATACTTTCCGAACTCATTGCAAATTTTCTTGACAATATTCAAAACACTGATCTGATAACCCCGTCTATGAGCACTGATTAGATTTAAACAGGCTAACAACTCATTACGTAAAGGTAAAAACTTATTGTAACATGAGGTTCTGTAAGACTGAGGAGTAAAAGTATTTTTAATGTCTGCAGTTATATTTTACCCTAGTGTTACTGGAGCAGACGCAAATTTACAACCTCCACCACCACTGAGATAAACTCTGCCCTTAAACCAAACAAGATGACACCTATCCATCAATGAGCAGGATCGGCAGCCTTGGCTGAGTCATGTGACGTCCTCTCACCTTGACCTCTGAGGCCTGAGCGGGCCTGCAGCTCAGCAGGACAGACGGACGGGTTGCACCTAACAGCTGCTTCAGCTGCTGCTTTACTGCTGCTGTGCTGCAGGTGTTGGTAACGTCCTGCTGGAGAGACGACAGCGTCAGATCTGTTACACTCGTGCTGTGTTGAAAACTAAAATGACAAATTGCAGCTCAGGAAGTAAAAAAAACAAACAAAATAACTTAATCTCTCATCTTTACTCCTTTTGTTTTCTTTTATAAAATTCTCAAACAAATACTTCGTATCATTGTGAATCCTATTAATATTTGATCATCAAACAGAACAGAAATCCGTTCACACCACCCTTACTAGTTGGGGGTCTCTAAGGTAGCAGCTCATATACAGCAAGGTAGGATTTGACAACAGGTAAATACTCTGAAAAGTTAAAAATTCTTAATCATCCAAGCTAAACTGCAAATTGCATTCTACAGGTCAGGTGTCAAAGAAAAATGTTGAGATGTTCTTTTGTTAAGGAAAAAAAATACAAAGTTTTTCTATGATTAATTTGACCTAAACTTGATGCAAAATAAAAGGGAATATATAACTAAACCTATGTGAATGTGAAAAAATGTATTAAATAAAATGTTTAAACACTCACAACTAGCTCCTCAGCTACATGAGTAATAGTGTGTTGTTCATACATGGGTGGAACCTATTAAACACTTGGTGACAGACCCACATTTCAATGAATGCAACATAAAACTAAACTTGTTTTTCCATACCTGATACCTGACCCGGTCTATTTACACTCAGCTTCAGACCTACCTGTGTGAAAAGCGGCGTGAGCTGCAGCGCCTCCGTGTCCAGATGTGACACTCCCCAGCTCACTTCAATTTCATCTTTAGCTTCCTGCATATGTAGCTGAAGCTGGGGAAGACAGGAAATCATGCTTTAGAGTCCCTTAAAAAAATATTTACATTCCTTGAACTTTTCCACATTTTGTCACATTACAACCACAAACTTCAAAGTATTTTACTGGGCTTTTGTGTGATAAACCAACACAAAATGAAGCATAATTGTCAAGTGGAAGGAAAAAAATACATGGTTTTAATTTTTAACTGATTGCAATTTAATCTCAGTATAAATCCAGCTGTTCTGTGAGCCTCATAGGTTTGTTACAGAACATGGATCATCAAACAGCATCATGAAGACCAAGGAACACACCAGACAGGTCAGGGATAAAGTTGTTGAGAAGTTTAAAGCAGGGATAGGTTAGAAAACAATATTCCAAAATTTGAACATCTCACAGAGTCACTGTTCAATTCATCGTCTGAAAATGGAAAGAGTTCAGCACAACTTCAAACTTACCAAGATGGAGAAGTCCTGTTTGCAGTCTGACACAAGCCATGCAGGAACACAATAAACATGTGGAAGAAAATGCTCTGCTCAAATAGGACCAAAGCTGAATTTTTAGGTGTATACAAGGCAGAAAACTAACACTGCACATCACACTGAAAACACCATCCTCACTATGAAACATGGTGGTGGCAGCATCATGATGTGGGGATGCTTTTCTTCAGAAGACAGGGAAACCTAAATACAGGACTACAGGTCTTTGAACAAAACCTGATAGAGGCTGTAAAGACTTGAGACTGGGTCAGAGGTTCACCTTCCAGCAGGAGAACAACCTGAAACATCCAGTCAGAGCTACAATGGAGTGGGTCAGATTAAAAGAATATTCATGTGTTAGAATGATCCAGTCAAAGTCCAGGCCTGAATCCAACTGAGAATCTGTGGCAAGACTTGAAAACTGCTGTTCACATACGCTTGCCATCCAATCTGATAGAGATTGAGCTGTTTTGCAAAGAAAGAAGTTCAGCTCTAGAAGCTGGTAGAGACAAACCCCAAAAGACTTGCCGCTGGAAATGAGGCAAAAGGTGGTTCTACAAAGTATTAACTCAATGGAGCTGCGTACAAATGCACAACACACTTTCCAGATTTTTATTTGTAAAAATCTTTTACATCCATGTAACGTTTTCCTTCCATGTCACAATTATGCTCCATTTTGTGTTGGTCTATCACATAAAATCCCAGTAAAATATTTTGAACTTTGTGATTGTAATGTGACAAAAATGTGGAAAAGTTCACTGTGTGTTGCAACTGTAATCACAGGTCATCCCAGTTTGCACAATAGACATAAGGAACAAAAGTACATCAGATCTTAAATTGATCTAAGATGGTTCACAAGAAACGAGTGAGGAGTAGATGGTTGGTAGAATTGCTGGTTTTGGCAAAGTAAGATGCTCCTTTGATGGAATCGTTCATTGCTGCTGTTCTGTTAGAGTTTTGCCTTGTAATGATGACTCATTCTTGCTAAAAATGACTCATCAATGCAACAGAAAAAAACAAAACTCCTAAGCGAGTCTTGAACTCAGGAGAGATGTTTCATAAAAAAGGTCACCTTGATCTCACCCAGAGAGGAAACTATAGCCAAAAGGAGAAAAAAAAAGAAAGCCAACGATCCTGCATGCACCATCATGTCAGGATTCCAGAGTAGTACTGAACAGACACCTCTGATGGTTAACAGATGACCTCATCAGATACTACGAGGAATTTTTGATAGCTTCAAACAAAAAAAATACAAAAAACCCTGACAACGGTTTCTAACTTAAAATAACAACACTTGTAACATTTCTGGTATTTTTCAACCTGGACTCGATATTTTGGCACTGTGGGCAGAAACTGGAAGATGGCTGAGATATAATCTACAGACAAGACATGTAGATTAGAAAGGTGTGGATTAAAAGAACAGAACTTTTTGCCAACGACATGAGTTTTTTTTTTCCCTACGTGTGTGAAATCTTTATGAACTAAATTCTTCCAGGGATAGAAGTCTTGCTCAGAAAACATGTTTTTTTTTTAAACATACAATAGCATGGCAGAAAAATATTTAGTTTTTTTTGTAGTTCCCTATTCTAGCACTGTTGCTTAGAACTAGATAAATTAAATCCATGTTTTTCCTTTTAGTCTGTAAAATAGAAAATATAGTGACATTTCCATTTACTCCAAAGGGAAATACCACTGCCAGCTAAAAATGACATTTATGCCCTCACTGACTTTAGTATTAGGTAAGTAATGTTTCAGAGACAGAAACTCCTGCTGTAAAGTCCATATGTAAACTCTATTTGCCTTTCAAAGATGAACATTACACGAGGATGCAGCATGTGACGTGGCTGTCCCTCATCACATGCTGCAGGCCATGTGATGCAGCAGCAGTGGGTTAAGACAAAGTACACTAAGCAGCACACCTTGGTGTGTTGACCGGATTAGTGCCTTCTGTCCTACATATCCCAGCACTCGTTACGTGATGGCCCAGGAGAGTTCTAGCTTGGATCTAAGTCAAACAAATGAGCCATCAGATGAAGGGAAACATTCTGAAAGGCCTCTCAAACTTTTCCAGACTAATCCAAAACAGCCAGAGTGGGAAAAAAAAGAGAGACCAGAGGCTTCCTTTATTGCCCTGCAACAATAGTGAATCCACAATCAAAACAAAAACATCATCACATTATTCCTGACTTTAGCCTCAGTGCTTTTCACGCAGGTTTTATTTAGAGCATAGTGAGCTTTGGATGTTAGAAACACCTTACTGGTTTAAAAATAGCTTTAATATAATTGGGTAACCTTGTGTTCTTAGTTACTCTACATGTTGGTGAGGAGTAAAATAGAGGATAAACAGCATTAAATGTACAGTATATACAGTATAGTATCATCTTAACGCTGTAAAAGCATTTCAAGTATCCATGATGACCAACGACAGAAAGATTACCAGATCTGCACAGACAGGAGCAGAATATTCCTCACACGTTGCAGAAACTGTTAATTATAAATCAGAACAGGATACCTGCTGCTGTTTATGTCAGGACAGAAAGAACTGAAGGTTTTGACTCCACGATCAAAAGGTTTAGTTAACTCTGACACTGTTTCATATGGGCAAATGGATTTACTGATCAAATAAAATTGTTCTTTATTTAGTATCTTCTGATATACAGAGGGACTAATGAATTAAATCTAATAGTAACTGTTTAATGAACATCTTTGCAAGCTAAGACAAAACAAACGTACAGAGCCTTTTTAACATCATCAACTTGATATGATTCTGATGGTGTCCTGTTGCACAATTCACTTATTTTTATTTTTTTATATTATTATTTTATTGCAGTCTAACTGCAGCTTCTTAGTGGTGCACAGCAAGGAATAAGGTTATGAGTGTATTCAAGTTTCTAAGGGTATTATTCAGCTATTTCTTGTGCTGAAAATCCCGTCAGTTAGCCTAATTGGAAAAAAAAAAAAAAGTCTGGTCAAATCAGAAGATTTGTACTCAAGTCTATATATTTATTAGATTAAAGGATTAAATGAAAATATATCAGTAAATAAACACCAACTGTGATTAACTTTGACATTTGAAATGCCAACATTTAATAATTTAATCAACAAACAAATGCAGGACATTGGATGACTTAAGATGAGGTCAGAATTTTGAATTTTATGTTACTGAACAAACTGGTGTTTATTTTAAAGCTTGCAAAGTCGGGCAGAACATAGAAATGTTGATGCAGTCTGATTTTTCAGTCTGGGAGATCATTAGGAACAGAATAAGTGAACGTTTCTTTTCCTCACTCACAGTCAACCAAAACACTTAACCAAAAACCTATGTTACCATGGCGATCTAGCCAAAGAGATCCTCCTTCAGGACACTGAAAACTCTGACCATCAGCTGACTAAGCAGGAAATCTTGGTTCGTAGTAACACCCTCTGCTAGCGGTACATCATCCAGTATGGGCAAAATGAGCAAAAATTGTGAAAAATGTCCACGTACACAACAGGATTTTAATGTAAGGAGGGAAAAAACCCAGCTCTCTCCGGAGCTCGTTAGCTCAGACATGCTTCACAAATATTCAGCTGAAGTTTCACTGAATTCTGAGGATTTGCGACCAAGTGACCAGCCAAGTGTTCTGCTGTGTTTTGTGCAGCCAGGTCTTGAAAATCATGGCCTATTTTCATGTGCAGGGCTTGCAAAACTGCATTCTAGGTCGTGCACATTTTTCCATTGCTCCCTCCATCCACATCACACAAGCCTTAGGCTGCTTTATACCCACATTGGCTGCTGCCCCAACGTTTATAATTGGATCTGCTGGAGCACACGTTCTTCAGAAATGTTCTAGTTTCAGTTATAACTTCACAGTTTGATCAGTTTTGTATAAACCCATGGCAAATACAAACCTAAACAAAGTGAGTCTTTCTTACTGAAAATAAGCCTTGCATGGATATTTGGCTTTTTGGGGTATATGCCGAGCAGAGAATGATGCTCCAGGCATTCAATCGGATGCTGCAGCCTGCGGTGAGTCAACGCTGGGCAGCACATCACGTTCAGTAAACTCTCTCAATAAACTAAACCGAGACTTCTAAAGAAAGCATCTCTGCTTTCTGCAGCTTCTTGTTAAAGACATATACCAAAACAGAAACCCATAACTTTACTGAGTATAAAGTATGTACCTGCAGCTCTAGTGGAGATATACATGCTGTGTATTTCCAAGGATCTGCTGCATCTGTGGATGCAGCGCTGACAGGAAACTGAAGCTTCTCTCCGACCACACTGCAGCACGCAGCCTGTTTGAAAGACAAAAAGAAAGCGTTTGATTACAGGAGCCAAAAAATTTAGGAAAATGGTCATTTTTCCAAATAAATAAATCCTGGTTCAGTTTTAAAACAGATGTAAATAGAGAGCAACCTTAAACACCTTGTGTTAGGCTGAGCAGCACTCAGTTCAGTTCTAAAGTACTCTGTTTTGTCTTGCAGTGCTTTATTATCTGCTGCAAAACGTCACAGATGATTAAACAATTACAAAAAGAGGCATTTGTCTTTTTAAAGTTGACCACAACAAATAAAACACGTTAATACCATGTCATGGTTTTGCCTCTGCACAAACAGAACAGGGCTGGACTATACTATTACTAATTTATTTTAGGATTTTTTTCAAACTATGTAAACAGACAACCACAATAATACTACAAAAATTTGATGCTGGTTTGGGTTTACTCCGGGTACTCCGGTTTCCTCCAACAGACCAAAAACATGCATGTTAGGTTAATTGCTAACTCTTAAATATGTCTCTAGGTGTGAGTGAGAGTGTGAATGGTTGTTTGTCTCCTTTGTCTATATGTGTTCCTGTGATGGACATGAGACCTGTCCAAGTAACTGCTGAAGATAGACACCAGGTCCCCCACTACCCAGAAAGGAGAAGCAGGTTAAAAAAAAAATCTCTTTGGAATTTGTTCTGAGTTCTTTGGTTACCATTCATATTATCTGTCTCTTCAATTTGTCATCAATGTTCCTCCTGCAGCCACATCCAGGGAGGTTGTCTTCAGTCCTGTGGACCTTAAACTTCTGAAGAATCTGAGCAGCTGTAGTCACAGGAACATCCAGCTGCTTGGAGATGGTCTTATGGTCTTTACCTTTAACATGCTACTCAATAATTTTCTTCCTAAGTTCCAGAGACAACTGTCTGTGCTCCATGTTTACAAGACTGAAGAGACTTGTGATGCTGGTTACAGGACACACCTTAATTTGCCCACCTGTCCCTGTGGGCAAATTAGTTTAAATTTTTTTTTTTAGGTGTACCATCCTTTTAGTCAAGGCCAGTTTAATTTATATGTTTTAATAATAATCCAACCAAAATTCAAAAAGCAATGTTTTCATTTGTTATTTTTTTCAAATTACTCCAGTAACCACTATGTTTTTCTTTTCCTTTCTTTAACGAAAGGGGACAATAACGTTGGCCTTTTTTGTATGTAATTTCTTTGATTCCTTCAATCAAACAATACTTGACAAAGTAGCTTTTGATTTAGCAGCACAACAGCTTAGTGGTTAGCACTGTTGCCGCACAGCAAGAACGGGTTCAAGATCCGGGTTGGACCTGGGGTCTTTCTGTGTGGAGTTTGTATGTTCTCCTTCTGTTTGCGTAGGTTTTCTCCAGGTACTCCGGTTTCCTCCCACAGCCTAAAAACATGCAGGCCTCCCTTGAAAAAGAGATCTGTGATCTTAATGGGACTTGCCTGGTTAAATAAAGGTTAATAAGTAGTCATATTTTACACAACTGAAAATATGTATGTGTTACTACAAAAAACATATTTAAAATAGGGTAGCCTAATAACAGAAGATAGCTGCAGAAAGAACCTCAAAACAAGATATAAATATATTTCTGGTCACTAATCTGTCTAAAAACACAAACATATTTTTAATTTATTTATTTTTAGTCTATAATATCTAACCCTAAGACTGAGACCTACGCAGACGAACTTAAATCTGTTTAGTACCTGTCAGGATCTCCTAATTAACAGTGTTCAGTTTTGAAGCATAATTCAGCCTGAATAACAAACATTAGCTGCTGCCAGCCTTTGTACAAAGTTGTGCAGAGCTGTGTGTGTGAACTCATGGGTGAAAGAACCTGTAATTATTGGTACTAAATAACAATACATTCATGTTATTCTCTGTGGACTCTAAAATAAGAAACTTTCCAGTTCACACAGAGTTCTGTACATAATAATTTCCAAAAGAACACAGCTTCAAGTAAATAATAATCTCTGTTGGCAAACTGTCCTCCCCTTAAGAGAAACACAGAAACACTCGGTGTTTTCATCATGATGTGGGTGCAGGGTAAGTCTCACTGAGGTCAGTTTTGGTTTAAGATCAGTCAGGAGAAGACTTAAAAAAATTCAAATATTTTCAAATCGGTTTCAGTGTAAAAGCTATGATGAAATAATATTTAACTTTTTGTATACATCTCCTTGAACGATCTCGGGTTAAAGTCTGACAGGCTAGTCTGAATGCACAGGAAGTGCTACATCTCATCGCTGGTGGTGCTGCTATTTGTTCTTGTAAAGAACCACAGATTGCTATGTAAATAACCATGAAATGCAGAATTGACTGTGTCGTAATGATTTATAAAACAACGGCTGCATGAAGCACTGTGAAAATTTTGAGATAGCGGCTGTTTTTAGGCCACTTTGGAATTAGCTGTGTTCAAACTAGCCATTAGCTCATCAGTTCCATCAGAATTAAAGTCTATTTCTCCAAACAGGCTGTTAAAGAGCTACCTACTTTAGGTAAGATGTTCATTATTTATAAACTTTACACAGAAACCCACTTCACAATGACTGAAATATTCCTTTAAACATACATCATTCAGCCACAACATTATGACCTCCTGTTTAGGAATGAGTAGCTCATCGTTCTGCCACTCAAACAACTATTTGAACGTGCCCTGGATGTGGGGGCTGCTGCCATGTGTGGGATGTGACCTTTTTGCTGGAATTTCTGGGAAAGTGTCAAGTTTAGAGGAAACATCCAGAATGCAGGTTTCCCCCAACAGATCATTGTTGTAACAGGACGAGAGGAGTTACTCACGTCACCTGAACTAATGTTATTGCTGACTGGTGTAGGAGTGAGTGCATTCCTGCCTCCTTGCTCCTCCTTCGTGCTGAGCTTCACAACTATATAAGCTTCTTAAAACACACACACACACACACACCATGTGTGGGTAAAACTAGGCTTCTGTTCAATAAACTCTGCACATTCAACAACAGAGCAGCCGCTCCACATCATGATGATCACAAAGAAAGGGCTGAGTTTGCATTGGGAAGCACTGCAAAGCTGACCATGCCAGGAACACAATGAGCATACTGTCCGTATCTGAATCTCTTGGAAAACTAAAAGCTCTCTGGAGGCTGTTTGGTTTCCACTGAATCAGGAACAGGTTGCCACAAAATCAGTACAACCGACAAGAGAATACCCTTTGGGTGTTCCCCACAAGAAGTGGGGATTTATTCGTAGTGTTTTGATTATCATAATGAGCATGTGAAGTTCTGAAAACAATGCTAAGGTGATAAAATTGGCAAAATGTTATTGAGGTAAATGCCTGCAATGATGAGTCAGTTCTTATCTGCTGCAGGCTGAAACGCAACACTAGCTATGGAGTCGCTCAATATCTAGAAAAGCAAACTAAGGCCTCAACCACAGTGGCACGACTTTCTGAAGATATATATATATCTTCAGCCTTGTATCCACATGGAAATGGCATTTTAGAAGCCCTTAAATAGTATTTTAAAAAAAATAAAAAATAACCAACTGTTCCACAGTGAGAAAATCTTGAAACGCCACCTTGCATTTTCATCAGGACAGCCAATATACAACCTTTGGAAAACTATGTCATAGACCCATATTTAACCTAACCTCTGACCCCAGGCGTGACAAAAGCATTAACAGTAAGGACAGATTACATACTTGAATTTTGGGCTGCAGACATTAGTTTCTCAACTACACCAAAGCTGTCATTTACTGTATTACTTCAATGAACAGACGAGGCTAATGAACAATAACATTACCTTAAAAAGAGCAGAGCAAAACCATTATAATTACACCAAAATCTACAATCAAAAAGGTTCATTTTATTGAACTGTAAATAATACAAAAAAAAAAACAATATAAAATCAAGTATACATCTAAAAAACAGTGGAAATGGGAATAGTTGAAAAAAAAAACAAAAAAAAAAAATGCTACTTGTGAAAAAATAGTTTACCCTGAACCCTTTGAACATTGTGAAGAAAACCATTCCCTCCAGCCATCCTTTATTGGAGGTCATTATTATGACTGTGTATCTGGACTGACAGGACTCCCAGTCAGTAGTAGTTTAATCTGACGCAAAGTAGAAGTTCCACTTCATCATCAGTCCACAAAAAGGGTTTCTGTTTTTCTGTTGTACAGTATATGGAAGCTCCATGCACATGCTCCAAGTCTTGTTTCCCGTTTCTGTTGTATTTTCATGGCAGCATTACAGCGCCACATAGTCACTACAGCATTCTGGGTTGTTTGTTGTGTTTCTGTGTGGATGGGTTCATTTCTGGAAATGGTGCTCTGTTTATGAGGATATTTTTTAAAAACGACAACTAAAGAGATTGTTTTGAGGAAGAAAAAAAACTTCCCGCAAAGAAAAGGCCTAACCTGAGAAACAAAGACCTCGTCCCTTATCTGCTAACAACTGGTAGTCTGTAGACAATTCATCCTGAGCCCCAGTGTAGGACCTCCTACTGAACTGACATGACCCCACACAGGCAGCAGAGTTATTACCTAGACATACAGGGATTAAAAAAAACGTTTTGCTCAAACAGTGATCTTCAGGAATATTCCGAAGATACTGCTTTTTGTTTGAATGTTTAGGGTTTTTTTCCCAGGGGACTAAAAGATTTAATGAACTGTTTAACAGAATCTTTCGCAATGAAAATTAAAATTTTGTCGGGTTTTTATTATACAGAGTGGAACAGGATGCAGTGTGATGAGTTTCTCTTTAGTTTAAGTTTGTTCTGATTGTTTTTGGACCCGCTGTGATCACTGTGTGCTGTATCAATCACAGAACAACAGTCTGTTCAGCTTATTGCTGTATATTACTGACCTAATTAAACACATTGCATCTTATGTTCACAGTGCAGTTGTTTAAAGCAGCTGACGACTGCAGCACTGCAGAGTTTTAAGGGTTTAAATCTTCAGTCTTAGCTCCTATATGAAGCTCTGTGACTTCACTCATTACTATATTATATTTCACCAATATCACATCTGTTAGTACACAATTCCTAATAAGCTTAATTACCTAAATAATGCCACAGAAATGTGACTCAAATGACTTTGAACCATGATAATGTCAGAATAATAATAGAGCTCAGATGTCTGAATGTGTTGTAACTTTTACAGAACCATCAGCAGACCTGCTGTCACACTAATCTGACAGCTCACTGTGTGACGTGGCTGAGTGTGTATCTGCGAACAGAGCAGAAATCCAATCTCAAAAGCAATTTCGGTGTACATATTTTACTGCCAGGTATGAACGCTGTCAATCACTTGCAGTCAAATCACCCAAAATGGATATTAGTGCCAGATCTGAACAGCACCAAACCTTTATGAACATCAAGAAAATTGGTAAAGATGTGATGGCAAATGGTCACTGTTTAAAGACTCGATTGAGCTTGAAAAATCAACACAAAAAAAAAAAACACAGATAAAAAAAAATTAAAAAGCAAGATCCTCGGTTTACCTTGTTCTGGGCCGTCTTCCGAAAGCTGGACACCTTGTCGATCGTGAGTTCTGACGCCTCAAGACCATCCTCTTCAAATGTCAACACAACAGCACCCTGATGAGCAACAAGACAGGAATATTTAAAACTAGAAATTTTTTGAAAAGATGTTGAAGGGTGCCAGTGCAGCTGCTTTCCAAATATCCAACATAAAGTTATAATATTCTAAGCTCAGAAAAATGCCTACAATTTGATGTATAAATCAGATAAACAGTGTAAAGAGAACCAAAATCAAAATAAATGATAAAGCTGCCGCCAGTGCCTCATTATGGTCACCATGGTAACCACACAGGTGTGTTTGTCACTCCCTGACTGCCAAGTTAAAGAAAAGCCAACAGATTGAAAAGTAAGCCTCAATCAGTCGCTACGCAAAAACAAGAAATCGGATCGAAACTTTGACAAATTAAAAAGACCTTTCACACCCACTTTTGAAGATAACAATTCGAGCTAAAATATAAGTCTATAGATGCTTGGTTGTGAACTCTCTGCATTTTGGGGGGATTTGAAAAAAACAAAAAAACAAGTCCTATAGCTGTGAGAAACACACTGGGTGTAAGAAGACAAAAATCCCTACATTTAGATGTATAATTTGTATATGAATCAAAGAGTTGTAAGGAGTAAGAAGAGTGTTGTTTGCAAAAGCTTTGAGATTTTTAGTCAATTCAAAAGCTAAAATGTAATATCAACTGTCAACAAAAATCATAAAACTTAAACTGTGATTATGTAAATACTGAAGAATATCAAAGTGCCAGTTCAGACATGTAAACCCTGAACTGGCTCAGTTTAAACTTTGAATAATTTTCCCAATGAAGTCTGTCTGAGCTATAGAGCTCCACAGAAGGCTGGGTTTGCCTTGTGCTTCTCATTGGCACCATTAACAAACAGGAAGGTTCTTTGCACAAGTGGCACTGATTTTGTGAAGGTTGTCATAAATTAGCAATCCTGCCTTAACTGGCAACATGTTTTCTAACTTGAGAAATCCAAGTAGCAGAATAACAATGGGGGATAGTTCAGAGATGATGCAAGAGGACTCAAATTTCATAGACTCTATTATTGCAAAATAATCCCCTTGTGCCAATTTGTGGGGCTCAGTGAAGCCTGAGGGTGTCTCTATGAGGACGTGTTTATGATCCATACAAGTCAACACTTTCTTTCCCAGTCACCTGCCACACAGTGGAGTGTTGGAACCAGGTGGTGGGGAGACTTACCCCAGTCCTGCTTGACTCGTCATTCAAAGCCTTGCACCAAGCCCCCCTCCACTGACTCCTCCAGCTTCCCAGTGACAGCGCCCATCTCAGCAGAGCTGCTGCTTCTCCTTCCCCCGCAGCTGCACCGTCCTCCGCCGCTCCCTGCCTTTTCCCTGCGACCCCGAGCTGGAAATACTGGGCGAAGTACAGAGCCAGAGTGACCAGGGATGCGACGAAGAGGGTCACCATGCACAGCCACTGCGGGTCCTCCAAACCAAAATGATATGAGCCGGAACTTTCCGAGTCGGACATCCTTTTGGTAAATGACGGTCAAATTGATCACAGGATCGGCGAAGTCAATAATAAAGGCAATCGCCCTTAACAGACAGCAGCGCTGATATCAAACCAATGCAAATTCCGCCTATTAGTATTCATACTGTACTACTGGTGACTTTAAAAGCCACACAGGGGTCTCAGTATAGCTGCCTGTAGAGAATTGAGACAATTCTCAAAGAGATAAATGTAGGTTTGAACAACCCAGCAGCAGAATGGCAATCTCCTTTCATTTAAGACGCCGTGTTAGCTGAGTTGGCTAATCTTCGCAGCGGTTTGCTCAACTAGCAATTTCCAATTAGCTCAAGAGAGCGTCCAAAGTTTCGCAAACGGTCTTATTTCCAAAGTTTGCGCCTATACTCCACCGGCCGATATCCAAATATGAAGTAAGAGTCCCAGTAAAACATCCTGAAGTCGAGGAGGGTCAGTCCATCGCGCTGGGTTTGGTTTGCAGCTCAGACTGACTGGACAAAGTTGCTTTCCGAAGACGGATATGTGGCGCAAACTCTAACTCCCACAATGCAACGCGTTCAGCGATTGTTTTTATCTTGTTATCGCGCGAAATTAAGCATATTTATGTAAATGGAATTGTAATGTGAGTTCTAATAGATCAGATTTGGATACAATTGGGACTTTGGTGCTGTATTTAATCAGTTAAGTTCACACGAAAGCCGATGCTAATGTAGCAAAGTGTTCAGAACAGGTGTTTTGAACTTCGCGGCTTCCCGTAGATCGTCCTGCTGACGCAGTCATCATTGCATTCGCTTCCGACACTTAGCTAGCTTTGTTTTGGCAATATGTATTTACTTTATATACTCATAATTATCAAGTAAAGGTAAAGTTTTCAGAATGCCTGAGCTGTTTAATGACCTATTAAAGTAGAAAACGGTGTTCAATAGTCTCCGCCTATTTTCACAGGTAAACAAACAGAACCTTCGTCATAAGTGTGTGAGCTTGCACTCGGTTAGCTGTCGTCGTCCTGCTTGAGTTTGTAAATGGAAAAAGGTCTAATTTGACCATGAATTGTCGCTCGGAAGTTCTGGAGGTAACGGTGGAGGCTCGGCAGGTGGAGGAGGCGATGCTGGCTCTGTTGCACACCATTTTACTGCACCGCAGCACGGGCAAGTTTCACTACAAGAAGGAGGGCACCTACTCCATCGGCACCGTGGGCACCCAGGACATCGACTGCGATTTTATCGATTTCACCTTTGTCAGGGTGACCTCAGAGGAGCTGGACAGGGTTATCAGGAAGGCTGTGTCGGAATTTAAGGTAATAATAGGTGCTTTCAGCGCGTGATTATTGCCTGTCATGTCGAGGGAGGCCTGTAATTGAGGGTGTCGTCTTACTACCCCGTTAACAAGTTTTGTCCTGTATCTCGTTGTGCTGCTCTGAAATAAAACCAGCAAATTATACACCAAAACACGAAGCTCTAACGAGAATAGTGTGCTTTGACAAATGGTAAAGGCACGTCGTACAGCAGAGACAAAACTGGAAAATAACAAACTGAAAAAACATGGAGATCAATGAGATTTGGGCGAAACGAGAGAAAACCCAGCCCTGTTTGCTGCTCTATAGCTCAGACAGATTTCACAGCAGAAACATCATTCAAGGCTTATATTGATCACAAAAAGTTAGACCTTACATGTCTGAACTGGCATTTTGATCGCTTGGATTGTTTTTACACAAATCTCAGTTAAAATTTTATGATTTTTACAGATTTTTTCCACAGATTGTTCAACTAAGAGTTGATCTCACACAGACTTTAAAAATTGTCATCTTTTGCAAACAAACTCTTCCTTTTCTCACAACTCTGTTTAGTCCATAGGCATTTTTGTCTTCTTCCATTCAGTGTATCTCTCACTGCTGTACAACCAACACTTTTATCTCATATCCCCCCAGAAAGCAGAGAGTGCATACATAAGTGCAACATAAAAAAATTAATTTGTGTCCATCACAGTCTTCTGCTGCTCACAATTCAAGAATTTTTAAGATCCGACTTATAGTTTTCCTGCAGTCACTGTTTGTTTGAGGCTTAGTTTTCAGTCTACGTTTCTGTCTCCCTCTCATTGGCTTGGCAGTCAGGTGTGTGGTTACCATGGTGGCCATAATGAGCCACTGGCAGCAGCTTTAACATTTCTTTTGATCTTCTTATACTGTTCAAATGTCAAAATGTAGGCACTTTTCCTGACCTTAGATTATTACAAAGTTATGCAGGAATTTGGGAACCTTCAAAGTCTCTTCATAAATGTTCTAGTTCTGCCTGAGCTGTTGTCTCTGCTCTGGTTTACAGGACGCTTTGAGCAACTCGGGCAGCGACGGCATAGGGCAGATCTCCCTGGAGTTCTACCAGAAGAAGAAGTCTCGCTGGCCCTTCTCTGACGAGTGCATCCCCTGGGAGGTGTGGAGCATCAAAGTCAACGTTGTCAACCTGGCTAATGAGCAGGAGAGACAGATCTGCAGGGAGAAAGTGGGAGAGAAGCTGGGTGAGAAGGTGATCAACGTTGTTGAAGTCATAAACCGTCACGAATACCTGCCAAAGATGCCCACCCAGTCTGAAGTGGACAATGTTTTTGACACCAGTCTTAAAGATGTCCAGCCCTACCTTTACAAGATCACCTACCAGATCACTGACTCACTGGGCACGTCTGTAAGCACCACCATGAGGAGGCTGATAAAAGACACTCTGGCACTGTAAGGATCCTTTGAGACAGTAAAGATCTTTTTTGCTGTCCTGAAGCATGGTTTGTCAGTATGCCCACTTTTCTGACTTCTGCTGTGATTCCATATCTTCATTTATTTTCTCAATTATGGATACTCTGTTTTAAAGATATTTTGTTATCCAAAATAGTGTTAATCATCCACTAAACAGAAATAATGCTACACTGGTTAGATTCTTCAAAATATTATGTTGCTTATCTGTAAATTAATGTCAGTTTTGACAATAAATGTTTTTTTTTGTCTGTTATTCTAGTCATAGCACTGTCCCAAGACAGAAACAGATAAGAGAAAAGTCTGAATTTTCATGTGAAAGATAGAGCTGAGTTTGGGAAACAGATTTCCTGATCCATGTACATTAAACTTCCTCCCTTCACACTCTCACGGTGAGTGTGACCTTACGCGTGGAGTAGGACAGGATTTCCACTTTACCGGTCCTCCGTAATAAAGAAAACACTTCCTACGTTCACTCCCCGGGTTTCTGTTAGACAATGTCACAGTGGTCCGCAGCTTAACGCGCCTCCATCCCCCTGATTCTGGGGTTAACCGTCTGCCAGCAGGAAAACAACACGTCATCACTCTGATTCTGTGTGCAACAAACGAACATCCTAAGGCTCTGTGTGTTTTCTGTCATAAATAGTGCACACATTCTCTTTGTTTTGTTGTTTTATAACCTGGACTTTAAAATAAATTTTAGGTAGCTTGTATCTTTGTGTTTACACAACATGTTCACATATGCCAAATGTATTTTAATGGGAAACAAACAAAGTATAAGACAAAAAAAAACCAAAATGGGACTATGCACATCTATTTACCCCAGTGAAGTCATTTTGTAAGCAGCAAATTTCTTCAGTTACATCTCCATGACCTTGGTACATCAGGTCTCTGTAATTTTTGTCCATTCTTCATGACCAAACTGCTGCAGCTCTTTCAGGTGGATATGTGCTGCTTGTGTCCAACAATCTTTAAATCAGAGCTTTGACTGGACTATCCCAGGACCTTTAACAGGTCCTCCTTAAACCAGTGGAGTGTTCTTCAGCAGAGTAATTAGGGTCTTTGTCCTGCTGGAAGGTGGACCTCTATCTCTGGAAGACTCAGAACAGGTTTCTCTTAAGAATTTTTTTATATTTTGCACCATTCACCTTTCTCAACTCTGACTAGGTTCCCAGATGAAAAACATCCCCACAGCATGATGCTGCCACCATCATGCTTCACCATGAGGATGGTGTTCTCAGCATGATGTGACGCCTTAGGTTTGCCTCAGACATGGTGTTGTCCACGAGGGCCTAAAAGTTCAGTTTTAGTTTCCTCTGACCACAGCACCTTCTACATGTGTGGGGAGTATCCAATACGCCTCCTGGCAAATAAGTT
>JAOXNZ010000030.1:22777721-22790970 GCA_028566095.1 Kryptolebias brasiliensis
GGCATTAATATTTAAGGCTTAAATATTAATGGTTTACTGCATACTCCCCCATTTCCCCTCTTTGGTATGCATTCCCTGTGACTACTCCTCTCAGGCCTCAAAATTGTTGTCTACAAATGACAAAAGTTACAGTATTGTATGGTAATTATGCTTTTTATTCAGACTAAAAGTGATAAATGCACATTTTTAAAATTAATAAGCACTTCTTGGTTTGGCCTTGGTACTAATAATGACATTTTTCTTTTTAAACAAACTGCATGAAACCAGAAAACGATGTAGCACCTTTGTGATAAAACCATGAGTCAAACTGCTGGAATCTTTGAGCCAGAGACTGTTTCAAACATGCGTGAGGCTCACCTCGTGACCTAATCCAACTGAAACACTAGATATGTACGGTGCAGAGCATACGGTCTCTGCAGAAACACAAATCTGCCTGTCCACATGGGCAGGACTACTCAGTCTGGTTCCCATCTAGTGCGAAGCGTACGACTCCGCCGCTCCTCCGAGGCTCGCTTCGCTCCAGCTGTTGTCCTCCTCCAGCAGCACCCTGGGAATGATGATGACTGGGTCGGAGAACCTCGTCTTTAGAATCTCTAGGAGGCAGTACATGGTTTAGATGCCAGAGAAAAAAAAACACAAAGAGAAA
Organism: Kryptolebias brasiliensis; assembly: GCA_028566095.1. Lineage (NCBI taxonomy): Eukaryota > Metazoa > Chordata > Actinopteri > Cyprinodontiformes > Rivulidae > Kryptolebias > Kryptolebias brasiliensis. The sequence goes on from JAOXNZ010000030.1 coordinate 22,778,368, forward strand.
GACACATGATAAGACATTTTCCTCAGGTGAGGCACAAGTTCTTGGACCGAGCTGAGCACCTCGTGACCGCTCATTTCAGGGGAACTCATAGGTGAGAAAAAAGCTTAAAAACACAGTCATGGGGAAACAAAAGTCCATCCTTTTTCAGATCTAATGTTTTACACATCAGGACAAAATAAAAATTATCTGGTCTTTACAAGCATTGCATAGAAAAACATACAACAGATTCCACCATGTTGTTATTTATTATTAAATAAAAATGAAGACTAAATAAAAAGCTCCACCCTTTCTGCTTCCACTGGATTTAAGAAGGAAAGTCTCACTTAGGAGCTGCTGATCAAACGTATATTGATTAACTGGTCATCATCAGTATGACCACCTCTGTAAAAGCAGGACTTATATCAGTTTGCTGCTCTGGAGGATACAGGTGTGTATCCTCCAAAGCAGGATACACACCTACTCTGAAGGTGTGTATCCTGATGTCTTTTCTCCAATACCAAGGAGGAATATGCATAATCTTTCTACAGAGAGAAAGATTATGCATATAAGTGGAAAACATTTAAGACAAAATGACTACAACTCCTACCAGGAGTGGATGGTCCAGAGAGTTCACCCCAATAGTCGGACCATGCACTGATCAGAAAGATGGCAAAAAAAAAACAAGAGCTCCGTCTTAGACTCTACAGGCCTAAGTTTGCAGGGTAAAGGTTAAAGTTCATGACAGTAAAATTAATAAACAAACTGACTGAACAAGCATGGCTTGTTTGGAAGGGTTACAAGAGAAAGTCTTTTCTCCCAAAAAAGAACATGGCAGCATGACTTATATTTACAGAATTGCTGCTGAATGAGCCACAAGGGTTCTGGAACAATGTCTTTGAACAGATGGGACCTACGGTACGTAGAGATGTTTACCTATAATACCATGTGTGGCAAAAACTAATCACAGCTTCTCACCATAAACACCTCATACCAAGTGTCAAGCACAGTGGCAGAGGGCTGATGGTTTGGGCTCCTTGCAGACATTGAACTGACCACAAACTCCTCTGTAGACCAAAGGATTCTGGAATCAAATGTGAGGCCATTTGTCCAACAGCTGAAGCTTGGACCAATCTGGGTCATGATGTTACAGAACAATAATCCCAAACAGCAGCAAATCTACTACAAAATGGCTGAAAAAGAAAAGAATCTACGTGCTGTAATGGTCCAGTCAAAGGCCAGACCTCAAACGGATTGAAAAGCTGTGCTGGGACCTTAGCAGAGCTGTGCAGAAACAATTGTCTGCAAAAATCAACAAACTGAAGAAACATTGGAAAGAAGAGTGGGCCAAAATTGTTATACAGAAAACAATTACTAAGAGTTATTACTGCTAAAAATGGCTCTACAAGATGTTGGCTCACAGGGTTAACTTCTTTGTTTTTCCACACAAGGCTTTTACAGTTTTACTTTGCATTTGTTTAATAAATAATGACATGCTGGAATCTGTTGTGTGCTTTTGCTCACTCAAGGTTAGATTAGAATCCTTTTAGAACCTGGTAAAGATCAGATCATTTGTATTACGTCTGATACATAAAACCCTAAACTTAGGAGCGTCTTTCAATTCTAGGAGTCTACATGTCTACATATCAGGACCCATGACTGTATCTTTATAGAAAATAGAGACATTAAATTTAAGTGACATGGGTTTTTGACAAATATGTAGTTTTCATCCACAATCAGTCAGCAATAAAACAATGAGGGTCTCGGGGTGTTCTTTGAAAGTTTAGCTACAAGATGCAGCGCAACAATGAAATAAATAAATCGCATTTGACTACAAATAAATTAAGGGAAAAAAAAAAACAATGAATTCATCAGCATGCACTTACAATTTCCTCTGAAATGTCTTTTTCCAAGGTGGCGCTGCTTCCCTCATTCCATTCATACTTACCCTCCATCTTACATCCATGCTTTACACTCATCACATGTTCTAGACAGAGGGCGAAGCCGAGACCACTATGTGAAACTGAAACTCAGATTGCAGGTCCAACAGAAAACAGTGGCAGCATGCTCTACAAACAGATTTTCAATGAGAAAAATAACAAAACAAAAGTGTCCACAAAAAATTTAACTTTCATCTAAGATGCAAAATGTTTTACTTTATACATGCACCTTCTAGAAACCATGGAGACCTAAGGTGGTATCTCACTGGGCTGCGACGTTTGGAGACTAGTCAGCGACTCAAAAATTGCGAGTCACTGAATTCTGAGAGTTTGCGACCGAGTGACCAGCAGGCTGTGTGGTTGCGATTTGAGCGGCCAATGTTTGAAAACCACAGCTTATTTTTGTGTGCAAGGCTTGAAAAACTATATTCTAGGTCAAACCCATTGTTTTGTTCCTACCTTCGCCCACATCATACCGACCTCAGACTGCTTTGTACACACCTTCACAACCACTTCTATATTTAAGATTTTTTTTACAGGAGTCCACTTTTGAAATGGAGATAGGTAGAGTTGTACCAGATATTCAATAATTATTGTTTGTCATTGCTGTGGTTTTTAGACTTCGGACATTTGCCTTGAATGTTTTCTGTCAGAGGACAGCTCCTGTGCAGGAGTCGAACTACAGCTCTCAAGCCCTGGAGACGAGGTGGAACAAAACTGAGATGGGTTTAAGATGCCCATGTTGTCTCTGTGACCATTTTGAGAGAAACCTTGTCACACAAATCTTCTGAACATGTTCAAAATTCAAGCGACAAGATTGCGCGCCTCAGTAACTCACGCGAGGAAACTGAGAATCCCAGCGAACGTTTCCTTTCATTTTGGAGACCCCAGGCGTGTGCCAATCGCCAACAGTTGCAGCCCAGTCAGATACTGGCTTTACAGCAGGAGCTGGTTCAGGTATGGCAAAACTTTAAGCTTCCTTAAGAGAAGCCACCTTAAAGAGCTGCACATGTATTGCGTGACAGCAGGCAGGCCCCCTCCCTTCCCACTCTAGTGTCCATATGGAAGAGAAATACAGAAGGGAGCTGACTAAAAACAATGTGGTGGTGCATCAAAGAAAAAAAATGTACCACTCTAGTAGAAAACAGAAGCAAGTCACAAGTCCGTGAGCTAGTATGAATGAGAATGAGAGGCGTTGCTGGCTGTGTTTGGCTTTCTGGCTCCTGTGATTGGGGATTACCTGGGATCGGGTAGTGCACAGCCCCACAGGTGTTGTTTTAGAGTCTGCACCCAGCCAATGTCTCGGATTGGCTGGCAGAGTTGTATGTAGTGGTACTGTTTTAGCACAACCCTTCAAATGAATCAGAATGTCACTCATTAGCATCGCACAAACTTAACACAGCATCATCCAAATGTGAAATCATTCTAAAGATCCTACTGGAGAACAGGTTTAACATCATACATTAGTGTTTTCAGCTGTTTTTGTAAAGTTATTTGTACTCTAACTAGAAGCTGAAGAAGCACATGACATCTTATTCTGGAATGAGTGTCCGGGCATCTTTTGACACACATGTTGCTCCATAAACTGGATGAGGTCTTGGAATATATTGGGACGATGCAAAAATAATATATCCTTCAGTTCTCATGTGAGGGCAACATGCGAGGACTGGAAAAGATGGCCCGGCTCACGCCAGAATGCAGTGCAATCTTGGATAAGCATAGAAAGAGGCAACATTCTCTTCCATGTGGAAAGAGTTTGAAAAAAATGTCTGTCACAAAGACAAAAGACTGGGACAGGAAAAATGCTGACAGATACCTGCAACCAGCTAACCTCTTAACAAAAACAACAACAAAAAAAAAAGCAAAGAAGACACCGCTTTTTATGCTTTTTGTATTTATTTGTAATAGTTCATTAAATATGATCAAGCAGGTAGAACACAAGCACGTCACATTTTTTTTTGTCTAAAACATAACCATACTTTCTATTCTTTTTTGCCTATTTATTACATATAGATAGCACCAGGTGCGTAGTGTACTAATTTACATTTACTGCCCCCTTAAAGCCCCCTCCCTTGTGTTACATGACAAGGTGCCCACACCTCCCTCCACCACCACCAATCAAAGGCTGCAAAATGCTAATGAGTTGAGTCTTTATCCTCGATGGGGTTTGCACTCAGCTTGGATGGGTATGGTGGTGGTGATGGTTGCTGAACACAAAGACACAGAAAACAGAAACACAACTATCACTCATTATGAATGAAGGGAAAGTGCTGAGCAGCAGATAAAACAGTGAAGTAAGTGTGTGTTTGTCAGTGCGAAACAATGACAGGCTGACCCATGACAAGACTTTTCTAACCTAAAACAAGACAACTCAAAAGGACTCAGCCCACACAGCTAAAATAAGCAAGCATCTCTAAGATAGAAGTAAAGCAAGAACATAACAGCAGCAGAGCCAAAGGAAACCAACACATAACCAATTGTTCTGTGCTTAAAAGCATGTTTTTTGGAGTCTCAAATGTCTCAAAAATATCAATTATAAGACAACCCAGTTGAGTTGTCTGTGCTGTTCTCAATTACTAATATTAGCAATAAAATAGGAAACTAAAGTATTGCAACATCAAAAGGTGATTCTCTAACTCCCATTTCGCAGTATGTTTCAAACAGACTATAAACTGTGGAACAACAGTGTAATTAACCTTCTCAAATGATGTTATGGCATTTGGTTTTGGGGTGCCACCCCAAGATTATCAGTTGCCCCTATCTAGCTGCCCATTTAAAAACTTTCTGGCAGTGAACTCTGACCATATTTAGGTTGTTACTCGTTTTTTTGTTGTTGTTTTACAGCAAAACAAAAAGCTCCTGAGAAATAAAACAGTTTGCCTAATCCATAAAAGAAATAAACTAATAATGCTAAAGTACCATCTCAAATGATTTATATTCTAACCAAGAAATTGTAGAAATCTTATTTTGATTCTTTGATTTGCTATCAAACAATTCAAAAGTAATTTACACTCTGGATGTTGACCCCTACATATACTCTTCACAAGCAACATGGCCTATTAAAAAGTGGCTGGATCACTACAAATTTTAAAAAACCCTCCTTCAGTATAAAGGCAATCATGACGCTGTTACGCTCTTTCACCAAACAGGTTTTACCACAGTTCCCTGAGGCAGTTTGCCCTCAACATGCTCTATGCATCAGCAGCATGTTCCCTTTGGGCAGTGGTGTCCAATTCTGCTCCTTGAGGGCCACTATCCTGTATGTTTTTGTTGTTTCCCTGCTCCAACACACCTGATTCAATGATTGACTTATCCCTTCAACAGGTCTTCAAGTCCAGCAGAAGCCTGGTAAACACCCATTCATTCAGGTCAGGTGTGTTAAAGCAGAGAGACAATAAAAACACGCAGAATAGTGGCTCTCCAGGTCTAGGACTAGACACCACTGCCTTTGGCAATACTACCACATGTGCCTACAACTGCACCATGACCTGGGCCTCACTCCCTTAGATCTCGTCAGGTTGCAACTACAACCTAGAAGATCACACCACGCTAGCACAATGCAACCACCCTGGGTAACAAGACTGTGCTTGATTGTTTCCATGACCGTGTCACAATCTGCAGAATTTTCCTAAATATATGGGATGTTTCTGAGCATCCACCATTAGTTCCAGCCATGTTGTGGAGGAGAAAACACCACCTGCAGCATGACTTTTCTGTGCAGAATCTTGACCACATCCAGCCTGATCATGATGAGAACAAGCGCTTGTTGCTTTGCCTCCAAATGACGGATGGCGAGCATTGTGTGGTATTTATTGGCTTGTGGAGAGTGTGGATTGGTCATTGCAGCTGTGTGGTGAAAGCATAATGTGGCCTGGTGTGATCCTATTGGTTGTTGTGAGAGCAGAAGTGGGATGTGATGCACTTAGCAGCCAAGAGGGTTGCAATAACTTACTTGGAGCTCGGCCTGCGCAGTGTCGGTGTGATAGGGTTGTAGTCTAAGTATGAGGACAGCACGGCCAATCCTGCCTCAAAATCTTGACAGGCAAATAACGCCAGTGCATGTGGGCTCCATGTGATGGATAAACTGCCTTCCACACAGGACCTTAATATGATAGTGATAACCATGGAGATTTTTTTCATATTCAATTAATGCAAGATCTAAGAAAACTGTTACTTTGTCTACAAGGAGCAACATTTGTCTCCAGTCTACTAAACTAAAGTTGTATTAAGAGTTAGAATACAACTTTTTGTTTGCTTTCCCTCACTGAGAATACTTGTTCTCAGAATCAACACACATAAATCTTTAAAACTATAGGTTTTTTGGTCTGGATATTTAGGCCTTGTCCACAAAAGAACACAGTCTGTCTAAAACAGTGGTGTCCAGCTGGTCCTGGAGCGCCACTATCTTGCAAGGTTTAGAGGTTTCCCTGCTCTTCAGAAAGTTTTCAAGTTCTGCAGAAGCCTGTTAATCACTCAGTTATTCAAATCAGGTGTGTCAAAGCAGAGAAATGCGTGAAACACGTAGGATAGTGGTCCTCCAGGACAAGGAACAATCCTTTTATTTGTCTTTCTAAAAAATTCCTTGCACCATTTTTTATAAATGTCTTCATCCACACAAAAACACTAAAAACAACCCAAAATGCTGTAGAAACTACACCAGGCCTGTATGTGGCGCTGTAACACTGCTATGAAAATACACCAGAAGAAGCAAAGGTGTGGACCATGTGCATAGAGCTTACACACTGGATGCAAAATATAAACACAAGAAGAAGAAGAAGACGCGCTTGGGTCAGAGGTTACATTAGGTGTGGGACTATAACATCATAGTTTTCAAAAGATGGTGTTTTGATTATCTACACAAAAACACAAGGATGGTGTTTCAAGATTTTTTCACTCAGGAACCCCTTCTAAAGAAAATAGAGTTTGGGGCTCATAATACGGCATTTCTGCAGGGACATAAAAACTTTGCAGAATCACAAAATCCATTCCCATGTGGACAGCCCCTAAGATAAAACAAATCAAACAGGCATCAAGAAACCAAGTGATAAACAGTTACTGTGTGTCCAAGCTGCACTAAAGATCAGAGCTGTTTATTTAGAATTAAAAAATACTGGGAATTTTCAAGGTTGGAAATTTCCCATAAGAATTAATGGGAAAAAAACAGGAATTTATATGAACAAACAGGAATAAGGTTGGCCATAACAGGGATTTTAAATATAGATGGGGAAAATATATTTTATGATATCTTAAAAAAAAAAAAAAAAAAAAAACAGATTTCATTGCTGTTCCATGCAATGAGAGGTACCACACCAGTCACATGATCAACTCTGTCACCTGGACATGTAGGGACAGATGGAAATAGTAAAATGAAAAAGATTTAGTTCAGAATTGTAAATAGTTTTGTTGTGAATTTACTGAAATTCATTTTGTTTTAAATATAGATACAATGACATTAGTAAGCCAAAATAATGATTAGTTAACACAAAAGTGGTTTTGTTCAGAGTTGGTATAATGAAATTTGAGATTACCTGTACATGAATTTAGAGATTAGTGATATGTGGTTTACTGATTTTTGTTTTGTTTTATGTGAATACAATGACAAAAACGTGAAAAAAATATCTGATAACAGAAATATTTTTGCTCAGAGTTGTGTACCTGAATTTAGAAAAGGATTACAACAACAAAACAGAGAACTGTAGAAATGTTCAGAAGCCATTGTTTTCTAAAAGTTGTGACACACTGATGTCATCATGAGCAGTCATTAAATTAGGTTTTTCATAAACTTTGGGTCAAACACATTATATGTCTATGACAAAACAAAATCTTTATATTTTCGTTTGGATATGACCCAGTTTATTTAAATTACTTCCAATTTCCAACAAATTCCCATAATTCCCATGGAAAGGTTTCAATTTGAATTTTTTCCAAAATTTCCCAGCTTCCCTTTGCACCTAGTTGTATTAGTTCTTGTTTGCATCAGAATAAAACTGTTAGCACATAAATGGGAGTGAGCCACTCATCAGGAACTGAGATCTCTGCTTTGATCGTCGAGCTCATGTTGAAAGAGCACTGAAGCTGCGATTATGTGCTGTCTGCTATCATCCCAAGGCAGCCTCATCATATTGGTTCTGGTCACCCTCTGGAGTGCGTATAACAAGAAAGTCAAAGTGTCTCAGTGACTGCTGATCCCTATCATCCCTTTAGGTGCTCCTGACTGCAGGGGTCTCCACAGTGAGCATTTTACGTTGGATGCCCTTCCTGACGCAACCTGGGCTTGAACCCTCAGTCTCTGGATAATACGACTGTGGCACTGACCACCAAGCTACCACATCTCCGTCTCAGTGGCTGCTAATAGAAAACAGACGGTTGAGTCTTTAGTAAAGACTGTGTTAGAGGTGATTCCACTGAGTTTATGAGCAGCCAGGCTGACAGCTGTGTGTTTGTCACACAGGTTCCAGACCACGCTGCTGAACTCCTCCCTCTCTGAATACGAGAAGTGTTGCTACTCTGAATTAAAAAGGTAACAACCGCAAGACGGCCTATTTTAATTCCCAGAGTACTCTTCTGCTCACAAAATGACTGGTGTTTGATGAAGTTTAATGTGACCAGGCGCTTCGCTGGCACAAATTAGGTGTTACAAAATCCCACTGTGTGAATGAGCTGTGCATGAAAGGAGCAAAATGGGAGAGCAGAGTGATTTTTTTTTTTTTTTTTAAGATTTAAGACAGTTTGTGTAGTGTACAGCAGAGTTCACAATGAAATACTGGAGTACAAAAATCACATATAGCAAAGCATTTATGGTGACACTGCCAAACACAGACACTGAGGTTCATAAAACAGAAAACAGCAGCAGAGGTAGCAGAACAGGTGGCTCACACTCATCATGAAGAACTAAGCAGGACATTTATCAAAGATTGTTACATTTACTCCTCATTTTGGGGCAGAAATCTTATCCAAAGTGCCAAAAATGACGCTCCTTTTGTCCCAAAAACATAAACAAAAAAAAAAAAAAAAGGAAAAAATGAGACAAATCCTTGATAAAGTGTACAAAGCAATCTGCTCAGCTGATCCAAGCCAAACCTTCAGACGTGCTTGTAAATGGGCCCATGCAACAAGAGTCCGCCATTGGTTGGCCAGGCAGCCAGTAGCCATGGCAACCTGAAGATGGAGGCGAGCAGAGTAGGGGAGGTGGGTGGCATCAAATGGCGGAGATAGGAAAGAGGATGCTTCCGCCCACTCTTTACTATAGTGATGCAGTACAGAGTGAAACGGAAGGAGCAATGGCGTGTCATGTTCAAACCCTGACATGTTACTCTGGTAGAAATGGTAGCCAAGAGGTAGTGAGAAGACAGAGAAGAAGAATGAAGCAGAGAAGACAAGAGTTACGAAAGGAGAGACAGACGAGTGCAAAGACGAGAACCAGGAACCAATTTTGCAGCCTCTGTGTTTGTTTCCCACAAAAAGAAAGAAAAGGAGAAGTAGTGCTAAATGATTTTTACTCTTTTGCCTCAGCCAGTTTGTTGTTGATCTCTTTACTTTTCTCCTTGTCCCCCACTGCAGGCCGGTTCTCGGGCTGGTTCTCTGAGGTCGTCTTCTTGGAGCCCCTCAGCGTGGCACTTTGCTTATCTTTGGCTTTCCTCACTGGTTTGCCCTGGCCTGCTGCTGTGGCTCCAGACCTTTTGGGTTTAGAGCGCGGGACACTATACCTGTCAACCTAAAGATGTCAGATAGCAAAGAAGTGATTCCTGAGCTGAAATAACTCGGTTATGATTAGTCATTTTTAAACAAATCTCAGCACTAGAAAAAAGGTAGCCAGGTTTGTCCTCACCTGTTTGCTGGGATCGATGTACGGCTCGCTGTACAAACTGCGTATCCTCCTCCTCTCCTGAGCTTTGTTGTCAACAGGCTGCAGCGGAGCTAGTGCCTTGAAGTTGGCACTGTAGCTGGTCTCCAGGCTCGTCTTTCCATCGGGCGGCAGGTACTGGGACTTGGCCCGAATCATTTTTACTGGCTTCACGTCTCTGTAAGCCTTGAACTCAGTTCTGTGAGGAAAAAACAGAACGTCAGAAGTTATAAAACTATAGAATTTGCTTTGTTAGATAAATTTAAACAAAAATATTGAATAGTCTGTTGAATACAAATAAATTCAGTACATGCTTGGCTTATCTTAGTCTTATTTTTACAGTCCAGCACATGACAAAATTTCAGGTTCTACTTTAACAACAGAAAGATGAATCAAATTTCTGAATGAGGCCTTTAATGTTGAAGCTGTTAGTAACTGTCAGGATTTAGGTTCTTGTCTAAGTTGTTCTTTAAGTTTCTTTTGTTTTGGGTTTATTGTTCTGTTCCTGTGTTTAGTTTTGTTAGTTGGTTTTTTGCTCCCTGTGCCCTCTGTGTTCTCTTTCATACCCGTTTGCCTGCCATGCCCATCTACACCTGCCCCAAGTTTTGTAATCACTCACCTGTGCCCACTTCCCCTAATTACCTTCTGTTTTTAAATCCTGATCATCTCCTCCATTTACTCACTGGTCTGTTGTTGCTTTCATGCGCTGTCTGGTTTCCCTTGTGTCTTTGCCATCTTGCTGTTTGGACTTTGTTAGTGTTTAGGTTTGCTGCCACGTCAGCTTTTGTTTTCTCTTTTTAAATAAATTAGTTTTCTCCCGGAGCTCTCATTATAAGTCTGCGCATTGGGTTTGCCTCACTCTTCACCACACCTTACAGTAAATGCCTCAGCTGCAACTGTTGGCGACGAGTTGGCAACTCAGAAATACGAGTAAATAGAATAGGTAAATTTTCGGTTGGAGTCTCACTGAATTTTGAGTGTTTGAGACCAAGTAACCAGTAAGCCATGTTTTGAAGCCAGTCTTTGAAAATCCCAGCCTTTTTTATGTGAACAGCTTGCAAAACTGTATTCCAGGCAGTGCACATTACTTTGTTGCCTACCTCCAATTACATTAAACCCAACTCTTTCTGGTTTGTACCCATCTTGGCAGTCGCCCTTAAGTTTATGATTTAATCTACTAAAGTATACTATCAAAATGAATAAAGGCAAATTTGAACCAGTTGTTTAATATTTAGTATTCATAGTATCATGCCCTCAGTGTCCTTTTTAGACCTGGACCTGTTTTCTGTCATAAGTGAACTGCTGTGCAGGTGCCAAAATCCAACTCTAGTACTCATAGAATTTACAGAAATTAAATTGAGGCAGATTCAAGACACTCACAATGACTTTGTGACTATTCTACAGGACAATTTGTCAAACAAATTTTTTTTTAACATGTTCAAAGTTCAAGAGACAGGACTGCGAGCCTTGTGGGACTCACAAGAGGAAATGGAGTATCCCTGAGGACACTGGAGACATTTTGGAGACTTCCTTGTGAATGCCGTTCGCAAACTAGTCCCCAACAGTTGCAGAACAGTGAGATACTACCTTTAGCTAACATTTGAAAATTGTGGACAGTTTGCAAAATTTGATTTTATCATTATTATTATTATTATTGTTATTATTTGCAACAAAACTTTTCATTGCTGTGTAGATTTTACTTTCCTTGGTGACCCCATCACAGTTAATTTGTAAGTGGCACCACACTACTGAAGAGTGGAGAAAAGGCATTTCAGGACCAAACAGTCCTAAGGACTTTCTGAAAGTTACGAGGACCTATGTGTTTACTTTTGCACCACCAGAAGAAGGCTGTTATTGTGCAACACTTGGCCAAATCAGTTACACACATGAAATTCATCAACAATATCATTATCAACAATGGAGGATGTCATAGTTGGAGTTGTGTGTTGTGTGTCTTTGATAAAATTTTTTAAGCACAGTTTGAAAAAGACCAGAAAAAAAAAGAAGTTATAGGAACTGCGACTCATACAACAGATCAGTGAACATAGCAGTCAATAGCAGACATGTCAGTTAAATACCTTCTTCTCTAGCAATATGAAGCAGTTTTAATACTGTGGATGTTGGAAGAGTGTTCACTTTGCTTGGCAAATCTGTATACTTATGTATGAACCGATTACATCCCCTTATGTCACTTGAGAGTCTCTATTGAGCCAAGAAAGAGTCTATTCTGATATAGGAGCAAAAAAAGACCCAATAAATAGAGTTGGAAAAACTACCAATGGCTACGGTCCTGCCAGAGAGGAAACAAACAAACAAAAAAATGCTACTTCAAATGGTTATAAGGACTGTGAAGGAGTGACCTGCAGACCTAAAGTACCTTAAATCAGGGATGTTGTGGCAGGGAGGGAGTCTAAACCACAGTTTGTGTGTTATTGAGTTCATAATGGAAATTGAGTGGTGTGGAATCCCACCGAGCTGGCTGACATGCCACATGTTTGGCATCACTCTGCATCGATTTAAACACCTTGGATATGAGATATATGAGAGCCAAAAGTCAAAACTAAAACTTCTACATGGAAAGTTTGAACCACGAAGGTCATCTATCCACCCATCCACCAACCATCTATCTATCCATCCATTTCCTGTACCCACTTGATCCCATTCAGGGTTGCAGAGAGATTGTAACTATCTTCAGTGGTCAGGAGGTGAGAAGCGGGGGACACCCTGGACAGGTCGCTTGTCCATCACAGGATCACTTTTTTCAGTTGCGCCTCTACAGCGCAGCTCAACTTGGCTCAACTCTGTTCAACACGGTTCGGGTGGTTTTCCATTACACTTCAGTAA
>JAOXNZ010000030.1:22891201-22902628 GCA_028566095.1 Kryptolebias brasiliensis
ATAAAAAAATAAAAATCCTTCATCTGTTTCTTTTTTTTTTTTTTTTTTTTTTTTTTGCTTTGACATAATTATGGATTTGAAGAATTGTGTGTCATTAGAAAATATAAACAATGTTTTAGACAAACTAGCTGCTGTATAGTAAAGCAAAATGACATCTTATTGTTTTATGCTCTTTATTAAAGAAAAAAGCAGCATAAAGCATTCTGATGTGATGCTCCTTGTTCTCTCAGGCATACTTTTTCTTCTCTTACATCTTCTTCAGACCAGTTCTTGGCATTTCTCAAGGCCAGATGACACATCTGTATTTACTGATTCCTTCTCAGCCTTGATCTCAAAATTGGAGACGCAAGACCACAACCAAGCTTAGAAACTATTGCAAATATTTAGAGAAAGTTCATCAGTAAAAGTAAATGAACAGAAAACAAATTATTTAGGTTGAGGAGTTTGTCAGATTTTTTGGTAAAAATTTCTCTTTCTTGGTTTTAGATTATGTTTTGTATAAAAGAAAGGGAGACAGATTTGAACACATCTAAAAGAGCCTATTCAAAACTTTCAACAAGATGCTTTGTTTTTAATCAAATCTCATAAGCAGCATATCATCTGACACCTTTGTGGATACTTGTTTTGATGGTAGAAGGAGCAGATGGTATTGCTTGTATGATGTTTATCAGGATGAAGGGTTGAGTGCACAGACTTAGCCATAACTTCCTGAAAATGTGCTGCAGTGTGTCTTGTGTCTCAGAAAGGGAAAGAGTTACCTCATGACCCTTGCCAAGTAGTTACAGTGCTGTCCAGGTGTGAGTGGACTGTGGGAACCTTCTCCTTTTTTCTCTTTGTTGGTCTGCAGGTGATGAGCAAGCATAAGGCCAAGACTTAGAGGATGATAAGAGGGCAGACATGCGTGAAAAGAAGAGAAGAGATAACTGCTTTAACCTGGGGGAAAAAGCCATATCAGATTCTCCCATTGCAATCAGCTGAGCTGATGAAGCTACCAAAACAGATTTGCCCTGATGTCCTCAAGGACTATCTCTAAAAGCTACCTCTATCACTTCAGGCAGGTTAAAAATAAGAAGTTAAAACATGAAATGATAATCTAGTAAGACAACTTCAGCTTGGGACATATTGGTCGGTCGCCAGAAAGCGGCAATAATATTCAGAGGTGACTGTGAGTTTCATAACAAAAAAGGCCGTTGAGATTTGTAAAATGATCCAACTAAGCTGCAGGACTGTTTAAAAAGAGCCTCTTAAACTAAACCCTCTCAAGAGGCAATGTCTTGAAGAGTAAAAGCAAGCAAATACCTAAAGAAAGCTCATTTCACATCACCCTTATGACCCAAACCACAATCCCCTTTTCCTGTTGGCAAGAATTAGTGTCCAGTTTCTGCTTATTCTTTATTAATGTTACCAAAAGTCAAAATGATCAACCATAAATAATAAACATGTATACCCATGAGTATTTTCTTGTGCAATACTGGTTATGTATTCTGTAAAAATGCTTGTGTTGGGGTCTGACTGTAGTAAAAAGAAATCTTACAAAACTCAAGCTAATTATGTAATTGGCTTTCTTTGGAAATAAGAACAATCATCATGCAGAGTAGCCACTGATCATTGCAAGTTTTCTTTTAATACACTCATGGACAAAAGTTAAAGGTATAGTCTGGATATTTATGAAGTAATGTTCTGTCAAATCGTTATTAATAATTAGTACCTTATCAGCCATGAAACCAGTCACAGAGCACAAGGTGTGGAGAAAAGGGCAGAAATCTTCGTCCAGGCTAGGCTAATGGCTACATTAGCTAATATTAAAGCTTAGTTTGTCTGATCAGCACAGCTAGTCAGTTTAAGGATTTACTAAACACCTGGTGGACTTGTGACATTCAGCAGCCTCTCAGCACCATTGACGTACATACTCAGCACACATACAGTTGTGTAGTAACACAGACATTGTTCAGTTGAGAAAACTACAATAATTTTGTCATGCAAAATTGTAGAGGTTTAATATTAACTAATGTAGCGTTCTTTCACACTAGTGTGTTGTTTTAGAGAAATAGTTGTTTAATACACCTAAAATATGATTAAAAACAGGCCCTTTTTTGGCTGTTTATTAGCCTAGCCTGTGACTGATTTCACAGCTAATGATGTGCTAAATATTTAACTATTTGACTGGTTATTTTTAAAGTAAAGTTCTGACTATCTCTTTAGGCACTTAGGCAGAATGATGGAAATTACATAAAACTGCATGTGTTGAAAGGTGATGTGACTGCATTGCAATGATTACAATGTCAGATCAAATATATAACTGAGTTGGCAGTATGGTCACACATCAGTAGGGTCTCTTGGGTCTGGATCCAAGCACCAATTCAGTGTGAAACAGTCATACAGCTGTTCAATCTTCTCCTGCTGCAATTCAACCCACAGCAGTTGTTACCGACCCTCAATGTCCAGCATATCAGCACTAGGTATGAATACTAGATGTACTAGATGTGACCTGAAGTCATAGTCTATGCCTTCCCACATCAGGAGTGTGGTGCCAGGAGTAACGCCGGTGTATCGCTCCACAGTATTTGTCCAGATTGGTTTTCTCTCCTCTGTGCTGCTAGTACGTTATCAAATGTACACATACACTGTTGTCATTTGTGGTAATGCAGAACAGAGATTTACAGCTCAGTTTCAATTTTATTTATACATAAACACAACAGAAGTTGACCAAAGTGCTTTACAGTTCAAACAGAAAGGGAAAATGACAAGTAAAGCTAAAATAAAATACAGAAACACAATAAAAACCATGAGCTCTAATTGGATCTCAAACTCAACCTGCCTGGCCATATGAACATAGATTTAAAAGTCTCAGCAGTCTCAGTGGTCAGTCTATAAAGAGGTAAACCATTCCACAATTTTGGAGCAGCAACTGTAAAAGCCTGATTACTTCAATATTTTATTTTCGATCTTGGAACATCTAAGAGGAACTGGTTGGCTGACCAAAGTGCTCTTACCGGAGTGTAGATTTTAAGGAGATCACATAAGTATGATGGGGCCAAACCCTTGCAAATTTTAAAGGCAAGCTGTAAAAGTTTAAAATCAATTTTGTAATGGGCAGGAAATCAATGTAGAGAAGCAAGGACTGGAGTTATGTGCTCTTGATTTTAGTCCATGTTAAAAGATGAGCTGCTGCGTCCTGGACGGTTTGTAATCAATGCTCCCTGGTTTATGTTATAATCATTTACGCACTTATCGCTGGTCTGCATCAGTGAATGTATGCAGCAAATTGTCATCATTTGACGCTGTTGGTGAATCTTACAGTCTTGGAACTGTTAGATTAATGCTGTTTGCATAGTGGTACATGTATACTAGATCTCTATGGTGTGTCATGTAAAGCCCAGTTGTCCTTAGATGGTGACACAGTTTGTTTGTGAAGTGATTTTTTTAACTGTAAAGTAGATGAAGGAAATAGAGACTAACACATTGTTTTTAAATACATCTTGGTACTTCAAACCGTATCCTTGTCTAGTAAAAAGCCTTGGCTCCTGACCCTGAAGAAGCTCCATTTGAGCCCTGTTTCACCCCTGGAAGAAACAGTTGAATCTCTAATGGTCCTGGCACACAGTGGAACCTGCTTTTGACATAGTTTCCATTACTTTAAACACTTCATTCCTAATGCCAGCTTTTACAATCCTATGTGTTTTCAAAAAAGAAATGCAACTCATCATATTGATGATGCTGAGACATTTAGGAAGAACTGGATTATCTAACTGTATCGTACGATGTGTAACTCATTCCCACCATTTAGGATTTTTGCTTCTAGATAAATTGAGTCCCATGGGTCGTGCTGAGTGGGTGATGTCTGAATTTCCCTGGACAAGAAGCAAACTTTCTGGAAAGTTCATTATATCAGGGATTGATTGTTTAAATAATGTGTTTGGTTGTCATTTGTGTACTGATGTTGCTGTTTTTAATTTTAGTGATGACCATGATGTGGAATTTGGAAACAGGCCGCCTCCTTTGTGGCAGTGGTTAATTAGTGGGGCTTTTTAAGGTTTATCTTTGCTTCTTGAGACTGATAGATTTAGGTCTGTTGGTTGTTTGATCTCGTACTAAATGTAGTCAGCTCAGTTACACAACAGAGGTGATTAAACTTTGTTCGGTTTTACAGAGTAATCTTTCTTTTTCTCATCTGTATACTTTAGGAATTCAAAATGTTCTCATTGTTGTTTTTTCCCCTATTATTTAGTGTCAAATTTTCATCATTAACCTCTATAGGAAGGGAAAATAATGAAGACTGATAACAAACACAGTACACAATGACTGTTACCCACATGGAAACAATCATTATTCATACCATGTTGTGTAAACAATCACAATAAACATCCAGGCTAAAACAAATTTATTGCTTGTGTACTGTGTAATGTTTTTTGTCTAATCATTTTAAGGGCGTCTTGGAAATGCAATTTGAATTCAAGACTGTTCTTGTAGTTCCGCGTGTTAGTAAAATAATGACTGTGTTTTTGTGTTCTCCTCCCTCTGGCAGGCTTCACACAGCTCAGCGAGCCATCAAACAGACCCAAGTGACCGTCCAGAGGATTGGGAAGGAGATTGAGGAGAAACTAAGGACAACAGCGGCTTGCACTGAGCGGGTGAGCTATGTCACCCACCAGACTCCTTAGCTTCCTATTGTGCTTAGGCAGCGTATTGTTTGTAGGTGTGGTTATTTCATTAGCGCATAAAAGATATGAGAAGCTGAAACGAAGTTATTAGAAGGTAAAATGAATTTTGAGTTTTGACGTAACATAAAAAGGTTTTTAAGAACACTAACACCATAAAGAAGTAACTGCTATGACCAGCAGTAGGAAATTTCATATTTTCCCCTTCAATAATAAGCATTAGCAGTCTGTTTTGTGCTTATTAACACTCATTGGAGCTAAGATTTTATATATTGTTTGCTTTCATGACCCAGCTAAAAAAATGGAAAGGAGGCAAAAAGTTCTCTAACTTTGTTAAAACACTCTGACCAAAGCATATTTGCTTAATTCAGTAGATGTTGACATTCCCATTTCATAAGCTTATTGTATACTAAAATAATAAAGCTGAAACACATTTTGTGTTTTCAGAAATTATATAAAGATTACATAGTTTTGAGTTATGTTTATATTTATGTGCACTAATTAACACCATCGTGGTGTAAATGTGTGACCAGTGAAAACAGACTCACTGGTTTTAACAATAAGCATCAGCAGACTGTTTTGTATAAAATACCTCAGAATGTAAAGCTTTTACAGCCCAAAGTCCAACATGTATTTGTATCATAAAGATATAATATGAGAAGTCATTACAGCCTGTGGGCTGCTGCTGCATGTTTTCATGGCTAAACTGGAGGAACATCCCTCTGGCTGCGTGATAAAGCTTTGAGCAGAATGCCCTGTATATGTTTCCACCTGCTGTGTTTTCCTTTGCTAGGATCCACAGCAGAAATAAGAAAACATATTTAGCATTTTTGGAGTTGGCAGCCATGCAGCTGTGGTCTGACTTTGTGTTTATGGTAAACATTCATTTCAAATATTCTCCTTTTGTTTGTTATATCAGCTCTGAGACAGTGACCCTTCACTGTTCTATCTTACAGGTAGACCTGCCCTTTAAAAGAAACTTTTTTTTAAATTATTATTATTTTGTCAAGGAATTGTACAGTCATGGGAATAAAGAAAATCCACTCTTTGTCAAATCTAGGGTTTTACATATCAGGACGTAATGAAAATGATCTGGTCTTTGCCACTGGCATGTAAGGAAACACTGGACTCCATACAGGTTCCTGTATGACCTAAGTTTGCAAAGTTGCATCTAAATAAACTAAAATACTTCTGTAACAATGTCCTTTGGACAGATGAGACCAAAGTAGAGTTTTCTTTTTTAACCCATAATGCACAATGCCATGTTTGGCAAAAACCAAACGCAACATATCAGCACAAACACCTCATCCCAACTGTCAAGCATGATAGTGAAGGGTTGATTGTTTGGGCTTGTTTTGTTGCCACAGGACCTGGGTTCCTTGCATTCATTGAGTCCACCATGAACACCTCTGTAGACCAAAGGATTTTAGAGAATCGAATGTGAGGCCATCTGTCCAACAGTCCGAAGCTTGGGCCAATCTAGTTTGTAATGCAACAGGACTATGGTGAGGTGCTGAAATGGTCCAGTCAAAGTCCAGATTGAATTGCTGTGGTGGGATCTTAACAGAGATGTGCAGAAACAAAAACCTGCAAACCTCAATGAACTGAAGCAACACTGAAGAAGAGTAGGCTAAACTTTTTTCACATCTATGTGAAACTGGTAGTCATAGAGAAAACGACTCTTGAGAGTTATTGCTGCTAAAGGAGGTTCTACAAGTTGTGGAATCATGGACCGGACTTAGGTTTTCACACAGTTTTTCTAGGTTCTTATTTTTTGTTTAATAAATAATAGCAAAGTGGAATCGGTTGTGTTTTTTTTTTTTTTTTTACACTTGAGGATAGATTTGAATAAATTTAGAACTTAGGAAAGACCAGATCGTTTTTTATTAGGTTCATTGGAGTAAAACTCTTGAACTGAAAGAGGGTGGGCTTTCTTTCCCCTGTGACTGTATGCCTTCCATGTTGAAATGATTTTTGGACAGGTGGGCTGCTTTTATGTCCACCCATGGTGTCAGATCTATGAGAGTGGATGTGCTGTTGCACATATACCAGACTTAAACGTTTTTAGTGCCTCTTTAGACAGCTGTTACAGCTGTTTTTTTCCTTCATGTTCTCTTTCAGAATAGCTCATTTTCCCCCAGACCTTTAACCTACCTAATAAAGCTGCTCCTCTAGCGTTAGCCTTTTCACAGAAGCTTTGAGCCTCCTTTCTTTTAGCTTCAAAGGATTTCTTTCAAAAACTTGTCTGTGATATTTCTCTCTCAGCGAAACATTCCTCAAACCTCTTTCAGAGCTCAACTCGCCAATATATCACATAATCCTTGTCTTCTTTCTGCAAAGGCCTGCAGCTTGAAGTGAGTGGAGCATTGTGTGACTCTTCTAAGAGTTTCCACCCTATGAGAGCACTGCCCTTTCCCTGTGTGCACTTTATAGTGAGCCTGGATCAAAGGTTGGCAGAGTGCAGGCCACAAACCCCAGCACATGGCCCTTTCACCCTCTCACCCACTCTCTGCCATTAATCCCCCACCCCCTGCTGCCTGCTTGTTTACTCAGCTGACCCACTGCAGTTTGATGTTCAGTGGGAGTCAGACAGACCCTGGTGGTGGCTCCCAGTCTCTCTGCTGTACACACACTCATATGCATGTAACCCTCTTGTCAACTCTGCGCTCCGTGAAAGGGTAGGAGGTTTGGTGGTTCATGCCAAAGCCAGCGGTGGTTAACATGCGAGTATCAGGGTGCGACACACTGGAGAGAAGGAGGCTCTATCAGTCGTTTCTCAGCAGCTGATTCCACTTTCTGCTTTCTCCTCAAAGCTGAAGGAGTGGTACCTGTGTTTTCCTCAGATCCACTCTGTGATCACTATCTAAGTGTATGTTTGTATGTGAGATGTCACAGCTTGTGCTTACTGGATGCAAAACAAGCTCACTCGCTGCCAGATCTTCATTACCCATCTTTCTCCACTTCAACTTCTTGTTTTTGTCTTCATAGATCAATCAGTTTTGTCTAAATTTGTTCTTGCGTCTTGTGAAGTGTCCCATCTGTTTATCCCAACATAATGTTTTTCACTGTCTGGTTCTGTTTACCACCAGTGGTTCGTCTCATATGATTTTTTCCACATCTGGACTCATTTGTCCATAAAGCTCTTTTGCTGTTTGTCTTTGGCTAGTTAGCACTTTCCAGGACACCTACCACTATCAGATATAGACATGAGGGAGGCACACCCCGTAGAGAGGGCAAGATGTTGACTAATGGCTCTGATGCATCTACTGGTCAGGGAGCATGTGGTGAGAGACGAGTTTTGCTACAGAGAAACACACATTCATGTAAAGCTGATGGTTCTACTGAGATATCACTTGTTAGTGTGTTTGTGCATCTGTATCAATATGTGCCATCAATTTCAACAGACTGTCCTTTATTTCAGCTTTGTCATACTTTTATACAAATATTTATTTCATATTTTCTCTGTTTGTCCACACAATCGAACCACAGGCTCCAAACTTTCCAGTGTTCAAATTTTTGACTTCCTTTGCTGCCACTCAAAACACATTCCTCACTGTGATAACACACTGATAATGCCACTGTCTGCATCAGTTTAACAAACACTCCTTGTGTTTACACCTGCCTGACTTGACATCTCGTCAGGTTGACGTTTGGAGCAGCTGTTTCCCCTCCAATTTACACTAAGATAACCATGTATGCAGCTTTAGATTTCTGAAAATGATGTCATGACAACAAAAAAGACTACAGGAGACAAAAAAATCAATGCTGGCTTTCCATAGTATTTTGTTACACAAAAAAAAACACTGATTTAAAAAAACAAAAAACAAAAAAAAAAACAGTGAGATGGAGGGGAAAAAACCACAAAAATCGGAAACTTTAGGCCTACAGCTATTCCTTTATCTTATTATAACCTTGTCCAGAAAACGTTTTACTGAGCTTGTTTGCACAATATTATGTATGGGACTAACATTTTGAAGATATTTATTTCACCTAAATTTTGCTCTTTAGTCATAGTATATCAGTCACACACACTTGACTTTACAAGAAAAAAACCTTTTAACCAATCAGATCTAGAAGAAAATAACCTGGATCGTTGAAGGCCTTTTTAAGATTTCCCTGAAGTTGTCTTTAAAAAGCTTTGAAACGGGGAAGAATCCAAAGTTAAGCCCAATGTGAAGAGGTGTATTTCAACAAACTAAAATGGATAAAAATTGTTTTACAAACAGCATAACAAGTTGAACTACAATAATGTAACTATTATATTCAAAACTGCATGCACAATTGTAGTATATATAATCTTGCAGTACTTACTGGTGGAAATTATATTCAGTATTAAAATGCCTGACTATGTGAAAAACAGAATCAAAGTTATAATTATGTTTAAAAAGATTCATACAAAAGAAATGTCTATAACCCAGGTTTGACCTCAAGCCTCATTTGCTCCCATCTTAACAACGGTTTGAACGTCAAAAGTTGAAACTTCACACCACTTAACGTGCATCAAGCCGTTCCCACGACTGGGGAACATTACTGACAAGTTTTACCAGAAACACTAATCTTGGGGCTCAGTGAAATATTTTATTTTCTCTCTTTTTGCCTTTTAATTTTTGACAATGGATTCTGAATTATTAACTGCAAGCATTTTCTCAGTGGATGTGTATTAAATCAATGAGACATGAGATCAGGCTGCAAAAACAAAGCTTGTTCCTGAAAGAGCTTGTAGGAATCTTGGGATCTGCACAGAATGTAATAAACTCAGAATCTTGCTGTGACCAAACGCTGAATTTATTTTTTTTCATTCTCTTTTTATGTTTCCTTTTTTTTTGTTTCTGTGAGCAGAAGAAAGAGCGGGAGTGCATGCAGCTGCGAATCGCTGTGCTCCATAGTGAGCTGCAGCGGCAGAAGAAGGCCCTGGGCAGGGAAATAGACATTCAACAAAAGGAGAGGGCACAGCTACAGAAAAAAGGTAAAACACATTAAAACCACATTGCATTGTACAAATCAGCTGTTTATGTTGTGCACCTCCCATTTCTAAACGAAACAAAGTTACAGCGGAGGTTATGAACTGATCTGAACTGCTTTTGCAGCACACATAAAAACTACAATAATTATTAAAACTCTTCTTATTTTCGAAGTTTGGCCACTTACAAAAAAATGAGAAGTCTAGTTAATTTTAATGTAAAGGGACAGAATATTAACTAAAATCCAGAGAAAACATTATATAAAAATGACTGGTTTACACATCATTGACTTTAAGTATTAATATCCTACAACCCTACCAGAGTTCTTGGTCCTGTAGATTGGTTATGTGCCTATATGGTACATAATGATTATCAATCAACCAATCAGTCAATCTACCAATGACACTCATGATGTGTATAAAGCCCATCCATCCATCCATCCCATCCATCCATCCATCCATCCATCCCATCCCATCCATCCCGTTTTTATTCAAATCTATTTTAGAAGATTTTTTACTTCAGGTTTCCTGCCTAGGGAGATAGTTCCCTGTCTTGGCTAAATTAATTCTCCATCTGATTTTCTGACAACTCTCCCAGTCCTTCCAAAAAACCAAAAATTCTCACAAATTGTCCTCAAAAACTGCTGGTTTTGGACTTTTCAAACACCCTCCCAGTCTTGTTCCAAATGCTAGGAAAATGTATTTCTGATGTTCTACATTTCAAAATTTCTCCCAGATCCCCCTTGGTTGATCTCCTCACAGCTTTGGTGCTTGACACTGAGCTTTGCCCTATGGATGGTCAGCCCCCTACTTTTTCTAAATAACCTTTTACTCCTGAATCATTTGAACCCCCTGTAATTATGGAAATAATAAAGCTCATTTTATTAATATAGACTTTAATTTTGGAATTTGACTGATTTGTTTTAAAGTTTTTGAACAAAATATTTTATCACATTATTTTTGATTTAAGAAACTTGTTTCAAACCAAGGTTTTTACTGTTGTTTGACCATAGCTGTAAATGTGTGACTGTTCAGTATCTGTTCAGATGAGACTACAGAAGAGTAAAGCAGGGTGGGTCATCACATGCAGGACACATAAAATTATGTTCCTGCTCTGAGGATTGCAGTCTCTCAACACAAACATACATGAAAATATTTATTGTAGAGAATATCAAACCATTTTTATGCTTGGTGCAGTTTGTTTCAGACCACTTAAACAGAAATGTTTGAGCAGTGGCTTCTCTCGATTAACCCTGTGAAGTCTGCAGCTCGTGGCTCTGATGTCTGAGCACTAAAGGAAGGGTTTTACTACTATGGCTACGGTTCATAACAAAACAAAAACACAGGGTTGGTGAAACTTGGCAAATGTGCGGTACTGTGCAGAAGTCTTGAGCCACCCCATATTTTTTTTATTTTGTTTCCAAGGAGCCAGATTGTTGCGTTTGTAAAGATGTGAGTGCTTTGTTTTTAATACCTTTTAGGAGCTTTTCTGGTATAATTATCTACCTTGTCAGCACCAGTAGTCTTTGTGGTAAGTCATTTTTGGGTAAATAATTAAGTTAAGTTTAGGGCTAAGGTATGAGTAGAGTTTAGTTTAGGGTTAGGCTAGTACTGGTAATGGGTAGGTTTAGGATGAGGGTCAGGGTTAGGCCACAGAAATGAATGGAGGTCAAAACAATGTCCTAATTAGGTTAGAAATATGGACTTGTGTGTATCTTGAGAAATGTTTTTTTTTTCGGGCTTTTGCTTTTTTGTATCAATCTCATAGAAACAAAGTGCGTATATAAAAAAAAAATAAAGTTTTTGCTA
>JAOXNZ010000030.1:22912966-22924925 GCA_028566095.1 Kryptolebias brasiliensis
TGTTACAAGATATTACTATATTATAACTTAGATATAAAAACAATTTTGTTTGAAATTAAAGATTTATATAGAATAAAACAACAAAAATATTAATCTTTTTGGTCTTTGTTTATCACATACTTGCTGATACATCTTAATAAATCTT
This sequence comes from Kryptolebias brasiliensis, assembly GCA_028566095.1. Taxonomy (NCBI): domain Eukaryota; kingdom Metazoa; phylum Chordata; class Actinopteri; order Cyprinodontiformes; family Rivulidae; genus Kryptolebias; species Kryptolebias brasiliensis. The sequence continues at coordinate 22,913,112 of JAOXNZ010000030.1, forward strand.
CACCAAATAACTGTAGCAGTCACTAAAGAGCACCAAGCTCATTCAAACTAGACAATGACTAATCAAAATCATATATGCTACTCAGTGTTCAGGTACAGTACAGATTTCAAGCTATTACTCTCAACTAACTCTACGAAAGCAGTCAAGCTCAGTTTTTATTGCAAGTTCAAAATATCCCAGGCGAGCCCCCAATTTATATTATAGCCCCAGTTTGTTGGGCCTCAACCTAAAATGGATACTGAACACTTGATTAGCGTTTAGAAGTTTTATTAGTGAAAACAGCTATACATGGGTTCAACAAGGCCTGCTTGACCATGAGCTATTTCAGATCAAACGATTGTCACACACCAGTCTATCTGCTCTCTCTGTTCCACAAAACTCCAGCACGCTGTGAAAAAAGAAATAATAAAAGATTGTGAACCTCAGGCAAAGCCACAAAGGAAACCCAAGTGAAAGGTGGAAAGCATTTATGGGAGGATGGATCACTTTCATTTACCATTTTCCTCAAAAATCTCTTTTCATCTTTGTGAAATGATGGGCTAATACCCACACTGCTCCTCGTGTAGTTGTGTAAGGAAAAGCCTTTCTCACTAACGTAGACACATACTTTCAGACACTGTTTGGGGGGAGAAATAGTAAAATTGAAGGCTTATCTTTGATTTTCTTGCATGTGTTTAGCTTTGAATAGCTTTCAGTTTTCAAGATGGCAGGGTCGTTTTTTAAATTGTTATATAAAAAAGGACCGAGACATTTTTTTGTTTGAAATCAAATCCTGAACGTTTTATTGCCAAAAAGAAAAAAAGGAGTTATCTACACTCTTCTTTTGAAACACCAAAACATTTCCAGACATTGTCACTTGTAGACTAATCACTGTGAAACAACCATTTTAGATTTTTTTAGGCCCGAGCAGCTAAGCGCTGCTGTGAAAGCCTATTGTTATCATAGTACTTATTTTTCTTTTTTTTAATTATGCTTCTGTCAAATGAATTGGCTTTTTGAAAGCCTAAACATATATGAAAACTCACCAAACTTGGCAGACGCATTTGGCCTGCGTGAAAATTACATATTTTTAAGGACATCGCAAAAATCACAACCAAATTGGCTCAACAGCACCACCCGACAGCTTTCAAAATACCCTCCACATTGACTTTACTTTGTCGTAGAAGCATGAAATTTGGTACACTTGTAGAACTCCCCAAGACCTACAGAAAACTCTCTTGCAACCATGCTCTACACCAAACAGGAAGTCGGCCATCTTGGATCAAAGGTTGGATATTTACCCCATTTTGGACGTTAACAGACACTGCATTTGTTCAAACTCCTCCAAGATATTTTGATCGATCGATTTTAAATGTGGTCAGTCTGCTCATAAGACATGGGCGAATAAAAGTTATCAAAACGATGAGTTTTCGTGCATGCTGAAGGGGCGTGGCCAGGCCTAAAAAATTCACATCTCTCCATGAAACACAAAACTGTTATATCTCCTACACAAAAACTCACTGAGACACCAAACCTTCAGTGATTGATCCATATCCGATCCCCTACAATACTCAATAGTCGAATCATGACTTCACTTAAGCCACGCCCCTTGACAACAGGAAGTGTAATGTTTTACTTTGAACGGTCCCTATCTGACCCCTTTGACCTAATCAACATGAAATTGTGTCCAGTGACAGAAGACATGTTGGTGTAACAACATGGTTACATGTTTCCGTGGAGGCCGTGGCCGTGTGGCGAAGTCAGACATCACGTCGTTGCCATACCTTTAGCTCTAAATTCCACAGATTCGAGCCTAGCTGCACCAAACTCACTATGATCGATCCAAATGCAACCCTCAACAGGAATCCACAACAATCTATGGTGGGCGTGGCCTAATTCCTCTACAGCGCCCCCTAGAATATTTTAAAAAATCAGCCCCAAGCATCATCCAATCTGCACCAAATATTTTGTGCATCATCAAGGTGCACTGTTGCACACATTGGTGTGGTACATTAATGACATCACTGAAGCCCCACCCACTCAGAGAAAATACTGAAGATTATTGGGTGACTCCCCCTGCTTTACCCTGTCTATGATATAAGATTGAAACCGTATCCACTAACTCTTGATAACCACACAGGCCGTTTATCAAACCCTACAGGAAGTCCATGCCAATACTTCGCCACAAAACAGGAAGTGATAATGACTCCTGTCTGGAAAGTCGGATTTCTGCCGAAATTTTAAGACATGCCACCGGACTCGTACTAAACTGGACTGAAGGCTATTTGGAAGATTTGCTAAACGTCCCGCCCAGTTGACGGGTGCGGGAACAGCGCAAGAGTGTTGACGACTGTGACGGGGTGGAGGTATCGAAGCTCCTGCGATCGCCACAAGACCGGAGCGGCGCTGAGCTGCGAGGGCCGTACGAGGCTGCTTGCTTTGATTTTTCTTTTAATACTCGTCAGAGCTACAGAACTCATTTGAACTTACATTTCCTCTGTTTTAGACACTAATCTCATTGCTGCTCTTTCTCAGCTCTCTCTTGTCACCCTGTCAGTCTGTTGCTCTTGGTGTCATTTGTGTTTCTTGTTTGGTCTCCTCAGAGAGCAGTTCCTTAAGTCCAACGCCCAGCTCACCTTCCGCTGTCGTCAGCTCCTCTCTGAGCTCTCCTACATCTACCCTATCGATGTGGTAAGTGGAGTCTGTCATGTCTAACTATTGCTGTTTCATCAGTTCAAATTATTTGAATTAATTGATGCACTGCCATCAGTTAATCAAAAATCAAGAATATTCCATATCCAATTGTAACAACAACAAAAACATTCAGGTTTTTAAAGGCCACATTCTCAGTTTATACCATGTTAAATAATCTCAGTGGATTTAAATTGGTGAAAACCAATCACTGGTAAATTTTTAGGCACTTCGTGACTCAATTACATTACAATTCAGATGAATGTGATATGATTATAAAAAATGATAGATGCCTTTTGATTATTTTGAAACTTAAATGAATGGCTTGTACAAAAATTTAAAGGTTTAAGTGTTTTCATGCCTACTAAAAAGTAAACAACAACAACAATAAAATAATAATATTATAAACAAACAAACAAAAGTAAAGGGAGGAGCATAAGAGAATCAGAGAGAAGACCAGACAAGGGGAAACAATAAGTCTGAACAGGTGCGTACGTACTGGGTGAAAATGGGACCAGAGTCATGTCCAGACAAAGACACTAATCTCTCTGCATCGGCGCATCAATATAAACAGCAGAGAAGGTTTTTCTCAAAATCTTATTTCAAAGGAAACTCAGTTATGTGTAATAGCTGTGTTATTCGCCATCAGAAGGTAATGTCTCCTGTTTTGCATGCAGAATATTTGGCAAGAAGTCTGCATTTGCGAGCAAGGGATTCTCTGGCTGGAAACATGCAAATAATTGTTTAGCAGAGCATGAAAGCTGTGATGTTCACCGGAAAGCCATGATTGCTTCAATTAATCAAGCAGCTGACCTTGGGACAGTGGACTCAGAACTGAAGAAACAGTTTAATGAGGAGTGTCAGTATTGGACAGAGGTTTTGCAGACTCACTGTAGTTATGTATTTGGCTGAACAATGACCTGCTTTTAATGGTGAAAGTCCAATTTCGGACCCAGCAACAATGGGAATTATCTGGGCTGATCTGTTTTTTTTTATTATCCTTTTTTAAAAGCGCATATTGAAAAAATAAAGGAACACTGGCAGAGGAACTCCATCCTACCTTTCCCTGAATGTGCGTGAGGAATTCATCCAGCTGATGGGACAGAAGGTGCTGGATGAAATAATCAGCAGAGTGAAAGTAGCTAGGTATTTTCCAATTAGTGTGGACTCCACACCAGATATCACACATGTGGACTAGCTGACTTTCATCCTGCGGTACATATCACCAGAGGGTTGTATAGAGAAACGCTTTGTCAAATTTTTCTTTATTGAAAGCTATACAGGAGAAGCACTGTTCAATTCAGTTATTAGTTATTTAGTGGAGATGGGCACTGACATTAATAACTGTAGAGAACAGTGTTATGACAATGCTAGCATAAGTCAGGAGCCTACAAAGGTGTGCAGGCCCGTATCAAGCGGATCAGCTCATTGGCAGAGGGGGGGACCCTGGGCAGCACATACCCTAAACCTGGTGGGGTTAGGTGTGAACTGCTGTGTTTTGTACACGCTTTGCTCAACTTTTCATCAAGGACCACTTCACACTGGTAGATGATCGAGGGGTTGCAACCCAGTGATTTTCAAAGAATGGAGACATTGAAATCCCTTTGTGAAAGGAGATGGTCAGTGCATGCTTTTGCAACCAAATCCTTATGTCAAAAATATGCTGGGATCCATCAGTCATTACTCAACATTGCTGATGGCGAGCACCAGAACGAGCACAAGACAGGAGGCTAGGGAACTGCACAAAAAGATGAATAAACTGGAAATTGCATTAATGTGCAGCATGTGGAATGCCCATTCTTCAACGCTTCCAGGATGCGAGTACTGCATTACAAGCAGTGGAATTGGATTTGGTTCAGTCATTGTGTGACTACATTGCTGGCCTGCCAGATCAGTTTGATATCTTTGAGACATCTGCAAGGAACATGTCCCCCACCGTTTCCCACAAGGACAAAGCAGACACCCAACGCAAGAAGCAACAGACATCTTAGCCCTGAGGCCTACCAGCAGGCGAAGGTGACCTTGATTCCAGATTAAAGTCTCACTCCTAATAATTTTAATTTCACAGCTCACATTTCAGTGTGTTCGGAGGTCATCCAAAGTCCTCACATTTCTGGTTCATTTGTCACAGACACATTATTATCACTCATTTTTCTAAGATATTTGGCAATCAGACTAAATACTTGAAACGTTGACACCACAAGGCAATAAGTGAATGATTTAAAGCAAATCTCTGCCAGCTGCAAAGTGTTTCATTCCACACAAAGCTTCATGTTACGTTGGTGTGGCTGTTCAATGACTTTTAATATGAAACTTCTCATTTTTTAAATCCACAGGTCAGTACGTCAGATTATGTCATCTGTGCAGTGAAGCTGCCAAACTCGGAAGACTTTCAAGGTAATTTATAATGTGTCTGCATGTGTAGACTTACAGGAAAATGAGCTTTAAAAAAGCATGTTGAGCAATTTTTTTATCATAGCATTCAAGCTCTTAGGGATAGATGTTTTGAAGCATTGAAGCACTCTTATTAATTAAATTATTATTAATAATAATGAAATAATTATTTGTCACAATATTTTAATCACTTCTTCTTCTGCATCTTTCTTCTGCTATCCATTTAAAGTTTCTTTTGAGTGTTTTAATTACTTTTAGTTTTGAGGTTCCTGTCAGCTGTATTTAGACAAGTTTGTGAAAGTGAGGGGGAAAGTCTTGATATTTTATTCCTGTGAGATTAGACAGTAGTTTAAGTGAGGACCTGTATGTCACTGAGGTACTCTGAGAATGACTGTTTTCTCCCATCATTTTGTCATAAGAATTCTTAGTTTGTGTGAAATATAGTACTGTAGATTAAAGCAGCTGAAAATGTTGCTCTTTACCTTGTAAATGTAGTCAGTTTCAATCTCTAAAGTCTAAGTTGCACTGACTATAATAGCATAGTTGCTATCAGTTTATTAAACTTTTATTCTTTTTCTTAGGGATGCACAACTTATCAAAACTTTATTCTCACTTTCACATTCTGCATGTCTATTATATTTGGCCAACCCAATGGACTCTCACTGTCCTTGATGTCCACACCTGGTGTAGAGGACATCTACTGGCGTGCTAAAGCGTTTTGAGCAACATAATAACAGAACAAGAGAAGTGAGGGAAAAATAGATTTATTGCAAATGATAGTGTCATCACTGTCTTTATAACAGCACGGGCAGTACGACGGATTAGTGGTTAGCACTGTTGCCTCACAGCAAGAAGGCCCCAGGTTCAAACCCCGGGTTGGACCTGGGGTCTTTCTGTGTGGAGTTTGCATGTTGTCCTCGTGTTTGCGTGGGTTTTCTCCGGGCACTCCGGTTTCCTCCCACAGTCTAAAAACATGCTTGTTAGGCTGCCTTTAGGTCGAGGCCTCCCTTGAAAAAAAAATCTGAGATCTCAATGGGATTTGCCTGGTTAAATAAAGGTTAATAAAATTAATATTAACAATACTATGACAATCACATGCTTTTCTAATATCTAATGATACTCTTATGGAAATATTTTTTCCGTCACTGTTATTTGTCAGATGAAAAGCAGCACCTCTATGCAGAACTCTGCCAGTAATGATTTGCCTTAGCAATTAAATAATAACTCAAATCTCTGGTTTGTATTGAAGAACAGGGCTGTGGAAGTCATCACCCCAAGCATTTAGCTGTAAAAGGAAAAACAAGAAAAAGCTGCTTTTAGCTTCCCCATCACCTGGTTTTAGATTTCATAAATAGCGAGACAGACTCGTCTGGTGTTGTTTATTGTCTTGAATTTATCATTAGTATCTCTAATGTAGAAAAAAGTTGAGTTTTGCCTTGTCTTGTGGTTCAGTAAGACTTTAACAAGGCTAGTTTGCAGTCTTGTATTTTCTAGTACCTTTTAACTCATCTGATCTCTTGTTTGGCTGCTGGTGTTTCAGTTGTTCGTGACCACCACAGTCATATACAGATTGATTTTCTGTGTGCTTCTACCATATCAGTAAGACACAGACACTAAGTCCACACAGTTCACTGACCTAATATTTGGCAACAGTATAGAAAGGTTTTGTCAGCAGGAAGTTTCAACTACAAACCCCTGGTTATCATCTTGGTGGAAAAGGTTAGAGAAGAGGCTGCACCTTATAGGTAGCTGTAAATAAGATTTACAGTTTCAACCAGGAAACTTCTAGGATCTCTCTGTAGCTCAGACGAGTTAAGAGAAAACTGTATTAAATAGACTGTGTGGATGGGTTTTGACTGCAGCACTTGTGGGTCAGTGAAAACACACCAGTCTGTGTCTGCTCAACATTCTTTAGCTCCTCTTTGTTCCAGCTGGTGAATGCTATCAGGGCCCAGAGTCCATAATTCAACAATAGTACCCCCAAGCTTCTCATCTGCTTGCTGTCACACTCCACCTGTTAACATTTTTAACAGCATGTATAAGATTATGTGGTGACAGCCATCCCTTTTCTGTTTGTTAGCTCCTGCCTTCAGTCATGCATAGGTGAGCACCACCCAGGACAGGAATGAGCAGTTACTCAGGTTTTATAACTAAAACTTTGTTGTACCTCCTCTAGCTTTTTAGTTGCCCTAAATTATTCAAGCCATAGTCTACACATATTATCAGTTTTGCTTCAAGTTTTTTATAAAACAATTACTCACCCAGGTGCAACAGCTTGTTCATTTTTTTTTTTTTTGTGGTTTGTCTTTACCTTTATTTTTATTGCAAGTAACTGCAGCAGGGTTTGTATTTTTGTCTATTATACAAAGCTTAAATGTTTAACTTTAAATCAAAAGTTATGTTACAAATTTGGGATTTTATGCCCTTGAAATTAAACTTAAATGATTTTATTGCTTTATACTCTTCATTTAGGCAAATTGTTTTAATTTTTATTTCTGTTTTGTGTTTAATCTATTTTGACCTGCCTAAAGACTGCAGATGAACACAATGCATCTCCCTCTTATCATTATCTGATTTTTATGCATTGTTTCTTTCAGCTAAGCTAAACTACACTACAGTAAACTATGCTTAACTACGCTAAATTACACTACTGTAAGCTAAACTGATGTACATTAAATTAGGCTAAATTATACTACTCTAGGCTAAACTGAAGTACAGTGCAGTAAATAAAGCTAAATTATACTACACAGCACTAAACTGCTTTACTTGGCTAAACTACATCACACTACACTAAAGTAAGGTAAATTACACTACACTAAACTAGGTTAAACTACACTAGAAAATATAAAATTCCCACTACTGGAGAATGTTAATTTAGTTCAAAGTTGTAGCAGACAGAAAAGTAGAAAAAAATATTAAAATGTTTCCATTTACCGTCTTTGTTTACAGATTTACAATAACATCTTAGCTGCTTGTCCTTCAGTCGACCTAATCGTTTTGAGGCAAAGCAGAAAACCAGAAGAAAAATGAACAAAACCAGGAGTGTTGTGTTTGAAAAGATGAAAAACACACAGTATAAAACGAGCCAAGGAGCCTTCTATTTTATCACCACAGTCTATTATTTTAATGCATTAAGATTGTAACCACAGGGATTTGACGTCTTTGCCTCCAGCAGTGTTCTGCTGCTGTTTACAAATGTAAGACCAGTTAACATCTGCTTGAAAACTTCTTCTCATATGTAAAGTGAGTTAGTTTGTAGAGTTCTTTTTTTCCTCTTCTGAAAATGTTCACACAATATGTGGGTTGTTGTATGTGCAGGTTTTGAAGAAAGAAATGAAGAATCCCAGTGCAGCCTATGTTTTTAGTTATTGTGTGTTTTGTGCTGTATTCTTTAACACTTTGAGAACATTTGGATATTTGGTTACAAAGCTGCCTTTTGTTGAAAGAGGATTTTTTATTTGGATTCATAAAATGTGGATATTGTGTCAGTGTAGTTTATTTTTCCATGTAATAAAAGTCCAAACAAAGCAGACACTGGTGGATGCCGCTGTGCTTCGTAGCTTTGAAGTTTTGGACAGAATAAAATGCCCACTCCTGAGTGAATAATCTGCTGCCGGTTTGTGTTTGAATTGGTTTTAATTACAAGGTCAGAGGCTTTGATGTGTTAATGTTGATTCTGTAAAAGCTCACTGCTAAATTAACAAGTAAAACATTTCATGTCTGCTAAATAAAATCCTATCTGTGCCGCAGCAAAAGAAGACGGGAGCGTGGCGGTCGCCCTGGGTTACACAGCACACCTGGTCTTGATGATCTCATGTTTCCTTCAGATCCCTCTTCGGTATCCGGTGATCCACAAAGGTTCACGCTCTTCCATTAAGGACACAATTACTGACAGACTCACAGAGAAAGAGAGAGAGTAAGTAAGACATGAAACTACCAAATAGCAGAGACTATAACTTTAGTATTTACATGGATACAAAAACACAGATGCACTCTTTTTCATTTGCCATCTCTTTAATGCTGCCATTCTTAAACCACATTTCAAAATAAAATTCTGCTGCATGAGAAGAAAAATGATTTATCTTAAAAATCTTGGACCATTACACATTTCAAACAAACTGCCCCAGAATAAGGTTAGTCCTGATTGAATTCAGTAGATTGTCCATTAGATTAAGGTCAAAGCTCTGAGGGACGTTCTTTGTTTTTTGGACAAAATATTCTTTCAGCGGTTGTCTGCTTTGCATTGAGTCATTCTCTTCCTGGAGGATCCAAGTGTGGTGATTGACTTATTTTTTCAAGGATTTTTTTGAGTTTCCTTCCAACATTTATCTGTGCACATAGAATCCACAATTCCATCAATAAATATCTGCACAGTATTCAAAACACTCCACTTTTATTTTTTGTTAAAGTAATATTTTGGAGGTTGTTTAGGTCCTAGTGATTACATTTTTTAAAGTTTGTGTTTTTATTTTAATTTTTTTATTCTGCCTCACTGAATTGAAAGCAGTCAGGACTTTGTGGCTGGTCCTGCAATTTTCTCTTCTCAAGAAAGCCAACCATCATTCTCTCCATTTCTAAAAACTGAGCTATCTGAGTTAGGAAACAGCCACAAAATCAGACCTTTCTTGCATACAGATGTAGAAGAATTTGTACCAATTGAGAACTATCAAATAAACACAACTGATGTGCCTAGACAAAATACTCCAGTTTTGTCTCATGTGTCCCAGAAACGTCTTTCAGAAACATTGGGCCTTGTTAACTTGTGTTCTTGTGAATTCCTGTCCGGCTTTTGTGTGTTTTTCTGTCAGTATTGGAGCCTTTTGGATCTTCTTCCATGGAACCCATTATGATTCAAAAAGTGACAGATGGTCAGTCAGAAAGTGATGTACCTTGACTTTAAAGTTCAGCTTGAGTGGTTTTGGATGGTTTCCTTGGCTTTTTTTCTACCACCCTCACTATCTGTCTGATCAACCTGGGGTTGATTTTTCTCTTGTGTCAACATCCTGGGAGGTTGGCTACAGTCCCACAATCCTTGTACTTTTTAATTATATTGTCGGCTTTGATGACAGGAACATGAAGTTGCTTGGAGATGGTCTTGTGGCCTTACCTTTAACATGGGTATCTATAATCTTCTCTCTGAGCTCCTCAGGCATCTCTTGCCTTTGATTTTTCTGCTCCATGTTCAGTGTGGTGCAAATGATACTAATCTACCCAGTGGCTGTTTGTTCCCAATAAACAGGCTAATGAAAAACCTGAAAGGCACCTGTGATGATAATTAAGGTCAAACACTTAGTTTGAAACATGACTGTAATGCAATGATTAAAAGTCTCTTTAAGAGTACCACTAAATCTGTTCATATTATTTTAGAATATCTTTGTAAAATAAACAACAAACTATTGCTTTTCACAATTATTTTGTTTACTTTATCATAGGGATGCACCAATCCACATTTTTTAACTTCCAATCCAATCCCGATACCTAAATCTGGATATCTGTCGATACAGATACTATTCCGATACTGTTCTATCATCATTATTATTGATTTTATTATAAAATCACTGGCTGCAAGTATTCAATCAAGCTGCAAAATTCTTCCTTTTCTACAACTGATAGCAGTTGCAGCAACTTTTTTGGTAATCCCTTTAGCTTTCACATTGTCAAAAGCAAGTTTACCTTGCTTTTGGAACGACTCCAGAAGTGATTTCTGCCGGCTCCTTTTGTCTTTCTCCCGCCTGGCTAAACAATCCTCGTGCTCTTTAATGTGGTGCTTTTTCAATTGTTTGATTAAGTTCATTGTATTGTAGGTCACGACAAAGCTTCCGCCTCTTGGTACAGCGGCTTTGCAAACATTGCACTGTCTTGCTTTCCGATGTGGAAATGTAAAATACTTCCACACAGTGGACATGTTGCAATGAAGAGTTGGTTAGCCATTAGCCACAGTGCTGCTCAGTCCTCAATGCTCATGTTTTAGCTGGCTGCAAACTATGAAATGGATTTCCTGAATGTGAGGCGGGTCTTATTACTCTGGGTTTCATGAGACACGCCTCCGTCCAGGAAATCCATTCCACAGTTTGAAGCTAACTTGCAGAGCAGCCGGCAGGGAATCACACGTGGAGATGTTTCAGCAGACACAGACATGCATCATGGATCGGAAATCTCTGCAAGTTGGATTGGAAAATTCAGATACGTAAATTATGATGGTATTGGAACCTGATACGGATACTGGGTCAAATCGGCCCCATCCCTACTTTATCACATAGTAAAGGTTAGCACATATACATTAGACAATTCCTTTTAACTGAATAATTTTTCATGAGAAATAAAGTGTTATTTCAATGGGCTGTAAGGGTACAAACAAATTTATCTGACTGAACCAGGTTGTCTGGATTTTTTTGTTTTTGTCTCAATATTTATATTTATATTTTGTTGTTATTGATCTCTGAACAAATATTTGCTGTTGTATCTCTCTCCAGTTTTCCCTGACTTTATTCACATTAAGGCTTTTTACTGCTGTTTATCTTTTAGAAACTCTGCCTGTGCCCTTTCAACTCAACAAGAGAACTTGTCTAAATATGTTTTTGTTATTATTTAGGGAGTTGTTTTAAATTGACATTCATAGTTTTTTGCGTGTGAAAATACATCCATCCATCCATCCATCCATTTTCTTTACCCGCTTCTCTATTCCGGGTCGCGGGGAGCCGGTGCCTATCTCCAGCAGTCACTGTGCGAGAGGCGGGGGACACCCTGGAC
>JAOXNZ010000030.1:22949943-22968294 GCA_028566095.1 Kryptolebias brasiliensis
CCGTCCTGCAGCGAGGATGTTTAAGTCTCTGGCTGAAGGAGCTGCTCAGCCCCCCCACAGTTTCATGCAGAGGGTGGGTTGTCCATGATGTCCATGATGGCTGTCAGCTTTGCTGACATCCTGTTGTTGTTCAGTATATAAAATTTGTGCTTTATTTGCTTCACTTCATTAGCTTAATAAAGCCAGTATCTCACTAGGCTGCAACAGTTGGCGACTAGTTGGAGAACAGCATTCACCAGGAAGTCTCCAAAATATCTTGAAATGTTTGGTTCTCAATTTCCTCATGTGAGTTGCAGAGGTGTGTAATTAGTCTTGTCGCTTGAATTTTGAATGCGCTCAAAACAATTGTGCAAAAAATTTTTTTTCTCAAAATAGTGTTGTGGATGTTTCAAACCCTTCTCAATTTTATCGCACATGTCTTCAACCTGTCTCAAGAGTGCTACAGCTGTATTTTGACACCTGCACAGGAACAAAACATCCAAAGCTACAGCCTCAAATTTCCAGGTCTAAAAGCCACACTGATGCTAAATAATTAATGAAAAACTGATTTAAATTTGCATATCTTAATTTTAAACGTGTACTAAAGTACATTAAATCATAAATGTGGAGGTGCCATTGTTGGTATCGTATTTGCACTTAGTTGTTTCCCTGCCCTTGTCACAATCATAGTCATAGCCTAGGTATGAAGCCAGTGTGGCAAGTCCTGCTTCAAATTCTTCACAACCAAACCACAGTGGTGGGTGCCTGCTCCGTGTTGTGGAAACTGCTGCCGCCTCACCAGTCTTAATTCAGGACCCAGATTCTCTGCAGCCATGATGATAAACCACCACAACCTCACTACGGATGACCTATCATCCTCTATCACACGTATTGGGGAGCCCATTTAATTCTTAATGCTCTCCCGAAGACTTAAACATCACTGTATAGACCAACTACATTCTGGCTGTTATTTTACGTTTTAGCTGTGTAGTCATCCAATGTGAAGGGGGTTTAGGATAACAATTGAAAGGGCAAATTCTGCATTGAAATTATTCAATGTTAAACACTGGATGTGGGATCTGAGTGAATATAATAAACAGGAAACCCTCTGTCTTCTATAGATAACTGTTGCACTTCTGTATCGTGATGCACAGGTCTGAACCCAAACTCTAAAAATTTAATTTTCACTAAACCCCCCTTCAAGTGAGTTCATTTTGGTTTGGATTCATTACAAGGAAAATTGTCCTTTTCCACCACAAAACCGAGGTTAAAGAAAATTTTGATATGTAAATAAAACAATCTGGCTTAATGTTTGTTATCCTAAAAATGAACGTAGAAATGTACAGTATGTGTCATCTGTTTTTGTAAGGGTAGTACAAGCCAATTCATTCACCTCCCGCTCTCATCAGTCTCATCTTTGTATCCACATGCTGTATTTTAAAATTTAGGTCCTTCGTTCAATTCTTCACTTGTGGGGCAGTGCTGATGACCTCAGACCAAAGAGATGCAGCAGAGTCTTGGCATAGGTCTGTGATGCCATTAGCTCATGTGATTGTGCTTAAATAAAAACCAGATGACCCACAGACATGCAAGAAGTGAACATTAAGCAGATGCCCTCCACCTCAGAGTAAGTGGTCAAGACGGTCTAAATTCCCAAGTGTAAGCTGTCTCCAACTATTTTTTTTTTCTTCTTTATTTTGAAAATAATAAATATGGTACTGGACCCACAACACTAAACCCTCAAATGAAACAATAGGTCTATCTAAACTAACTTGCTTATGAACTCAGTTTCCTGTAAGAAGTTGTTTAATCATTGTCTTAATGACAGTGAATCAAAAATGGCTGCATACCAGTAGTTACTAATTGTTAAGATATTGAATCCTTAATTTCTCATCCCATAGTGTGATACACTGGATGTAAATGCTCAGGATTGTAATTTCAGTTTCTGTTGTCACATCTTGCAGTCATTCCTTTTGCAGTTTGACCTTGCAGAACTGTTTGAAGTAAAGGGAAAATCTATGATGTGTAACTCCATACCCTAAAACTACTTATAGTTCTTTTTATGTGGAAAATAAGATCAGAGCTAACAAGGATTCATCCTTCGAACTCCAAGGCGTTGCTCTTTGATGAAAAGTTCTCCTGTATCCTGGCTGCGTGTGTTTGTTTCTTTTTTTTTTTTTCCTTTGTTGTTTCAATCCCTCTGTGAATGAGAAGAAACTGGATCTCAAGCCTGTTTCTTAGTAGGATTTTTTTCCTAGAAATTGAACACTTTCAGACAGAATTACTTTAGATTTTCTTTCTGAAGTCTGTTGGTCTTTCTCCCTCAGTTCAGAGGAGGCTCGTGGTTTGTGACTCACTTCTCATTGCATTTAATAAAACATTCAAGACCAAAAGAAAAAAAGTTAGATTTGTATTGTTCTCCTTGAACAAAGCTGTCACTCTTTGGGTTAGTTTTCCCTCCTCAAACCCCATCTCAACAAACAGACCCCCTTAATGTTCAGAAGTTATAATGCAGCCCTCTGTGAGGTGTTTGTTTATTTGAACCACGATTCCCCTGGCTCTGCCACCATCTTTACCCAAAGACAGACAGGGCCTGGAAGTAATCAGACCATTTCAACTGCCTGCTGCCACTTTCTGTCTTCATCTTCCCATAATAGCAACATCCGTTTTACATTTTCCAGGGATTGATATGATAAAACACATAACCGGGAGGACAGGCACCAGAAAGTGCAAAACTAAATCATAACAGTGTGCCTCACATTCAGCCTTAAGGAAGGAAGAAGAAAGAAATTAGGCACCAGGTGACTATTTTTTTTTTTATTCAAGCCATGAAGGTGTCTGTTTTTGTTTTAGCTTAGTGAAAAATAGTTGGAATGGCCATGCTTCAAGCAGGCCTTCCCACTTGGCTTCATGCTGTCCAAACTTTGGACAAGCATTCTCTACGATCTGACAGAGGATAGAGTCTAAATTCTTAGTCGGACAATGTGTTTTACATTTGAACACCATTAAGGTGCCACTTTTAACACAGTCTCTTTAATCTGTTGACAGTAAAAAGCACTTCATTAGTGTACTTTATGCATCACATTTCAAGCAAGAAATTATTTCTGGCAGGTTATAAGTGGTTAAATTGAGAGCAGTAGGGGCTGTATTTTGAGGTTGTTAACAGCCTGACATGAATGGAGACAGCAGGGTGATGGCTGTCTGCCCCTCCCTCCCATGATTAATGCAACAATAGATGGGAGAAGAGGAGAAAATGATCTTTCTCCGGTGATGGACTTAAGATTAGATCTGCCATAAGTCTTTAAGTCTGTAACTTGCATTTCCTAGTTATCTGATTTATCTTGTGTGTTGTATGTGTTTGACAACAGCTAACTTGGGATAATAGGAGTCTGTTTTGGCATAAAATAATAGTTGAAATATGACATGTGTTCATCCATGACTGATTAGCTAATGGCTAGTTCGAACATAGGCAAGACCAGAGTGGATTGCTGCCATTTTAAAACGGCTCAAATGTCAATTATGCAAATGCTGTTTTAAATTACTGCAATACACTTTTAAAGCAGGTTTGCTTAGACTTTGTTTTTCTTTAACAGACTAACTTTCAAAGTGGATCTCTGCCATCTTAAAACAACTCCGATCTTCAAACTTTCATAACGGTTCAGTCAAATATTATTTAAACCTTTACACTACTGTCAATTTTGCATTACATGGTTTTTTCAGCAGAAAATGGTATCTGTCATTTACTATTCTGCACCAGGCAGGAGGAAAGTGAATTAAAAACTCCATCAGCACACAGCTAATCACAGGAAAAGAAGCTACAGAGGAATTCTACTTCGATAAGAAGTGTTTTTTCAGCCCACAAGTAAAACTCTAATAGGAAAAACAAAAACCTCTTAGTGGTTGACTCTTCCTATGTTTCCCTGAAATTTTCTGTTCAAACTATCTATTAACCAATCCCAGGCTTTAATTCACACCTCCATATGTCCACTGGTTTTCACCGACCTACTGTGTGGTCCCTGTTTTCCATCACAAACTTTTGTTGTTAGTTACAGCTTGAATTCAGTGCAACGTTTTGGTCAGAGTTAGTTGTTGGTGAGGCCCTTTTTTTTAACAACCAGAAGTGGAGCACCCTTTTCCATAAACAGATATTTACAGAATACAGGAGATCCAGGGATTTTAGCTGTATGTCTGTGGTGGCATGCTTGTTACACCTTAACAATTGAAGCTCAGATTTAAGAATATTTTATACAACACATAAAAATTACATTGGGTTACTTTTAACTATAAAAATATACATGTTCTATAATTAAAAGGAACTTTGTGTACATCCTGTAACAAGACAGGACAGTGGGATTACTGGATGCTCAGGGGTTGACCAGTGCAATAAAATGAGGAGCTTTTGTTGTTTTTCAGTTCTCACTTTATGTCTGCTTGAATTTTTGATTTACAAGCAGGTTCTCAGACCACACTTCTAAGAGTATATCCCTGTCCTGTGGTTTCCACTTCTGGGTGTGTGTACATAGCAAGGCTGTCAGTGCGCTGCCGTTATGCTCGAGCTCCAGGGTTTATGAGAATTCCTTTGGATAGCCACCTATGACTTTATGAAACACTTAAGTTGGTTTAATTGAATTTCCACATTATGTGGTCAGTTATTCCAGGTTTACCCATCACCGCAAAGGGATACCAGGGTAGTTCCTTCCACTAAATAAAAGGGTAAAGGGAAATGTTAATTCTGGGTTTGTGTGAAACTGAGAGTTTGGAAAAAAAATTAATGTGAGTAAAAGTGTTGCTTATTTAGGACTGTCTGCAGGTAGTCAGTGACTTTGAATCTAAAACTCCCACTGCTTATTTATGGAGCAAGTCCAAATCATAAAAAACTTGTGCAACCATTCCCTGCTACCTCAGTGATTCTTAAATTTATTTACTCATTTACTCCATGTAGACAGAATGGATCCAACATATTTCATGTTTTGTCTCACAAACTTTACTGTGACATATCCTACAATACATCCATTCCTGAATTTCAGGCTTATCATTTAAAAAAAATAATGGAATGGGTCAGTCTGATCTACTAATGTGTAGCTGTGGAGCAGTTGTCTGCCAATCTGAAGGCTAGCAGTTAAAGCTCACCTAAATACACTGAACCCCATATAGCCTACGATCTGTGAATCTGTGTGTGTGAATGGGTGACTGTGACTCATACTGAACAAGTTATTTGAGTGGCAAATAAGACAAGAAAATAGCTATATCAATGTTGTCTATTCACTTTTAAAAATATGTTCTTTTAAGCAGATAATATTAATCCTTGATTGTAATTACCATTTGGTCAAAAAGCACTCACTCCAAAAGTCTGATTCTGATTTAAGGAGTAAAGTTGGATCTCCAGAATCAAGAAACAATATTCATCAATAGCTGATAGAACCACGTGTTCACAAGGTTTGTAAAACCTTTGTCAAGCTCAACATACTGTTACCTTCATTGTGTTACTTGTAACTAAATATTATTGTAAATCCTTGCGTTGGAAACAAGAAACCTAATGAATACCCAGCTAAGAGATGATGTTGACTTCTCTGAGTTCTGAGTCATACATCTAAACTCAGAACATACATCTGAATTTTTATGTTTTGCTGGGATGGGATGGACCATTGCACAGTGGATATGTGAACTGTGGCCCAACAAATCAGTATTCTAGTTCATTAGGACTATATGTTACAATCTCTGTTTCAAAGCAGCAGCTGTCTTGAGTAAGGTAGATGGTTTTTATTGGTGGGGTGTTTTGAAGAGGACCACTTAACAATGTTTCCACTAGTACAGCACATCTTCAGTTGTGTACCCTGGTCTCATACCTTTTTCGCTAGAATCGAATTGAACACAAAAACTATCCAGAAATAAAAATATCCTGACTTCTCAACACCAAATTCAGAAGCCATCATGTAGGTTATTACTGCAATCATCGCTTTTGTTGTTTCTTATTTATCCAGCTTCTCCTTTTAGGGGTTGCCTCAGCAGATCATCTGCCTCCATCTTATCCTAGCATCCTCTTCTGTAACATAACGTGCTACAAATCCTCCCTCACAACATTGATGAACCTCCACTTTGGTCTTCCTCTTTTCCTCCTCCCTGGCAACTTCATATCAACATTCCAACCTTGCAGCCTTTTAAGTAAAATATGGTGGGCTCATAACCACATTCTTCTACAAGATTAATATAATGTGACAACTTCATTATGCATGGATTGCAAAGACATGGGCTACAAATGAGAGGCTACAACCTCAGACCTCAGATTCTGGAAGAAGGGTGTGGCTTTTGTTTGGGTTGTAGAACAGTGAACTAGATCTTCAACCTTGGAAAAGTTGCTAAGGGGGTTGTGGGAGTTTGACTGTCCAGTCTAAATGTTTTGCTAATCTGGAGAAGGGTTACAATTGTCATCCCAAAGGCATTCTATGGGGGTGTTGCAGGAGTTTGGGATGCTGGAGATAATTGGAGATGATCGGGATCCCCAGGAGGAGTTGGAGGATGTTGCTAGGGAGAGGGATCTCTCTGTTTACTTTGTGATGTGTTGCCTTTGTGTCCCAATTATGGATAAACAAAAGATAAGGGATGGATGAAGGAATTAATGAAGAGGGTACAGATACTGGACTGACCTTCCTACAGTCTTGACCTGTTCCCAATATTCTGGGAAGAACTTTAAAACAAAAATAAAATGCAGCTGTGGAGAGACTGTTTAGTTTCTTTAGTATAGAGGTTGGAACATTCCTCGCTGAACTGAACTACATACACCACACCGCTCAGTTTGTCTTTGGTCGTATTGTCCTTAGAATGCACCAGCCTCTGTCTGAGTCCTGTTAGGTTTGAAATGTACCAGGATGTCAACGCTTCTACTTCCTTAGCTTGGATTTTGACCCAGCTATCATCCACATATGTGAACCAGAGGCTTGGTTTTATGATGCTCCCTTGAAGGAGTTCAGGGCTCTCTTTTCTACTTCCTCAATGTAAAGATTGGCCACAATAGGTGACACTGGAGATTCCATTGCACAGCCATGTTTATGTCAGTAAAAACTGTCAAAAGTTTTTCATATTTTTTGCAGTGGAGAAACGGTGAAGATATTAATCACTTCTTTTTTTTATTTGCATTTTCTATACCATCCCAACTTTCTCTGATTTGGGGTTGTTTTGTTTTATTGTTTAAAAGAACAGACTGAATATGTTGAGATCCAAACAAAACTAAAGGGGATGTTTGATTTGCTGCTTGCGCACATCATCCTTTACAATCAATCAGAGAAGTCATGTTATGATTATCTTTGAATGTAGCTTTCCCACAGGTCAATCTGTGGATTTTTCTGGCAAAATGTTCCAGAAACTGAAGGTTTGCTGTGATTCAGATTGTTTAGAGAGTGTTGGCTGCTCTGCTCCATCATTTACTTAATAGTTTGTCTGCAGTTTCCAGCTGTTTGGAATTTGTAATTGAAGCCTGTTTTTTGGATTCAGCCATCCTTGTCCCATTATAATTCCTACACCTCTCTGCTTCAGCATCAATGTCTTGCTTAAATCTTGTTTTTGAGAGTTTTATTTTGTCATATGGTATTAGCTGAAAAAATGTTGGCTTATATAGAAAGAAAAAAAATTGGCGGGGGGGAAGAAAAAAATTCCCTCAGACAGCTTACTGCATGTAAGATATATTGCATCCATTGAGAGTTTTATCAGTTGCTTTGATCAGACTATGGTCATGTATCTGTAGCTTCTGTTTTTTCTTTTCTTTGGTTAAGTAGGGGGGAAAGTGTACCAAGGCACACCAACAAGAATTTTTTTCTGCTTTTTGCTGGCCATGTCTAGCTTCTAGGAGCCTCCACTAACTTGTCATGGGAACATAGAGGGCATAGACCAAGTATATTTTGTGTCAGCAAGTTTAGAAAAACTTGTTTGTTTTGTTAATTCATCAAACCCTGTGTGCTGCCATTTGAGTGTTTGGGAGGTTCATGACTGCAGGCTTTATTGTGGCTGAATGAAATTAAACAGCTCTTACAATAAAACAATGCTGGCCCCAGCTGGCCAGTGTTTGAAAAAATATCATTCTGGCTCTGTTTTAGTTTTTCAACTCAGTGCTGTTTTCTAAATCCATATGGATTTTATTACAAATGTTTTGCTTTAATAAATAGACACTAAATTAACACAGTGCTTTTTATGAAACATCCTTCCACTGTGCACATTGTGTTGGGAGACTTGCTGTTGCTTTCCTCAGTTTGGTCTTTTATTATCAATATCTTCATTACATCTCTCTGTGACCTAAAGGGTCAGCTTATTAAGTGGTGTTCCTTTATCAACCCCTAATGTCATCTATCGGCAAAACAGGAGGAGTAGATGACGGTGGACTTTCCTTGCTGTTTTGTTTTAATCTGTCATCCACCAATAGCTTTTTCTTTACTAATGAAGCATCTGTGATGAGCCCAGGCCTGTTGTCCCAGAGGTCACATAACAATTTTACATTTATTGGGGAAAAGTGCTTAAGTAGCTCATGAAAGCAGACCTTAAATAAACAGCTGCTGAAGTAAGAAAGGACCTGTGAATGGGTTTGCTTGTTTCCTTTCATCTGGCAATAATTATTGTAAACCAACTTCCATCCATCCAAGTAAACTGTTTTTGCATTAATCCAACAAAGGTTGGGGTTTTTGGGGGGTTATTTTTTGTTTTGCTTTTGTTTGGTTTTTTGTTGTTTCTTTTAGGTTTTAGCTATTTGTAGTATTCAGGCATGATATAAAGGTAATTAAAGTAAGTATTGGCAGTTATGTCCAATATTTTTAGATTATTTTGCTGCAGAATCATACTAGGTTTATTATACTTTACAATATATTGAAGTAGGACCAATTCACTGATGAGCTGAAACTGACCACCTGTTAAAATGTAGCCTTTCAGCATGTACAGGTTTGGAAAGTGATGGTTAGATATAGTGCTACTTGAACTGTTTTTGTTGCCCATTGGAAGTGGAATTGCTAATAAGGTGTAAAGAACTTTAAAACTTTCACTAAGGTACAATCTTTATTAACAGAGTTAATAAATTAATGCAGAGGAGTTCTAAACTTTAAATCTACTCTCAAGTGAACGAAAACACAACAGAGTCCACCATCCCATTATTTATTAAACAAAAACAAAGCCACAATAGAAAACCTGTGCATAAAAAAAACTATCTACACCTCATGATGTAAAAGCCTGTAGAACCATCTTTAGCAAGAGTAATTTGTAGTGGAAATTTTCTGTATGACTTTGAGTTTCTCACATGGTTGTGGAAAACTTTTGTCCACTCAGTTTTACAGTGTTTTTTATTTCATTAATGTTTGGGGACATTCAATTCTGCACAGCTCTCTGATGGTCCCACGACAGCATTCAGTCAAGTTGACGTCTGGACTTTGACTGGACCATTACAACACCTTAATTCTTTCAGCTGTTTTGCTGTAGATTAGCTGCTGTGTTTGGGATCATAGTCTTGTTGCATCATGCCTTAGTTTAGTCCAAGCTTCAGCTGTCGGACAGATGGCCTCATTTTTGACTCTAGAGTACTTTGACAGGGGAGTTTGTGGTCAACATAAAGATTGCCAGGAGCTCAGGTCCTGTGGCAGCAAAACAAACCCAACCCATCATCCTTCCACTACTGTGCTGACAATTGTTGTGAAGTGTTTGTGCTACTATGCTGTTTGGTTTTTAACAACAAGCCATACTTGTTCAGCCTTTTTCTAATTCTAATGAATTTTAACCTTTAATCAGCTAACTGAGACCTGTAGAGTTTAAGATGGAGCACTTAGGTTTTTTTGCAAATTCTTTGAGCATTGCACAGTCTGACCTCAGGGTAAATTTGCTGGGATGTCCAATCCTGGGAAGATTGGCAGCTGTCTTAAATGTTTTCTACTTGTGAATATTCTTTCTGTCTGTAGATTGATGGACTTCAAATAGTTTGGAAATTACCTTTATCCTTTCCAAGATTGATGGGCAGCAAAAGTTGGCATTGTGTTAACACACACCTGTATGCTTCAGAGCAGCCAACTGCTAAAACTCCTGCTTTTATAGAGGTGATCACACTGATGATGATCAGTTAATCAATACATTTGATCAGTAGCACCTGGCTGCTACTTTCCCTTTTAATGGGATAATCCAGTCAACCCCGAAGTAATGTTCTGTCTATTTGTTATCAATAATTAGTACCTTATCAGCTGTGACATCAGTCATAGAGCACAGATTATAGAGAAATAGGCAAAAGTCTTTGTCCAGACTAAGCTAATAGCTGGCCAAACAAGTCCCAGCAAATACATGCAAAGGCTATCTATGCTCAGTTCACACATGCATTTGCATAGTAACATGGACATTGTTTAGTTGAGAAAACTGTGACTGATAAGGTACTAACTATAGATAACAATTTGACAGGACTATCTTTTTGGGTCCTGGGGGAATAGCAATGGTGGACGTAGTTTTTCACTAACAATTTTTTTTATTTTGGCTTTGTTTTTGTTTAAAAAATGATATTGTGGAATCTGTGATTTTGTACACTCAAGGTTAGATTTGAATAATTCTAGAACTTGGAAAAGAACAGACTATTTTTACTATTTTTAAATTCAGCATAGACAGTTGCCTTGGGATGTCATACATTCAGATTCAGCTTTGTTGTATATGAACTGTTTTGTTGTTCTCCAGGTTGTTGTTAATCAACTATGATGGCATCTCTAAAGGTTTTAGTGGACAAATTACTGCCTGTGCAGTTGTTTTTCCTATGAAAACCAGTTCTTATTTAAGTTAAAAACATACCCCATCCAAGTTGTTGGCTCTTGCTTTTTAAAGTTTTAAAGAGGCTCTCCACAATGACTGCACCCTGCTAAATACTCACCCACGTCCAAATGCAGACACAAATGCATACGCGGTAATTATAATGTCAGTGCACACATTTGTTTTTTTGTGTGTTTGGAATCATTGCCTTGCAACTGTTGCAGCCATCAAACTTTTAGGCACTAAGTTATTTTTGAGATCAGCACAGTATTGCTGCTTTGGATCACTGAGAGCTGCTGAGCACTCAGTTGTTCACCGAAGAGGTACAGTGTTGTAATACATCATATTAGTTTTCATCATTAAATTGTTCAGGCACTGGGTGAACAGTTGCTTGCGTTTTGTTTCACTCAAGATGTTTTTTTTTTTTTTCATTGATGCACCATTTTTATACATTTTTAAGGAATGTTTGTAGTGGTTATTTTTATGAATTGTTGGCTTTAAAAGTCTGCTGTCATTTTACTCTAACCCTTAGTTCAGTTAACTTCTGCAGCTCATTAGAGAGTTAAAAACCACATATTTAACCTCACACTTCCCTCCATGCTGAATTAATGGAAAATTTTACACACTTGGCCTCCACAACTGTGGGCAAAAGAATGTAACCACACAATAGCGATTTGTTTCTCATTCTCTGCCCCTTTTTTAAAATCCTAATCAGATTGGGATTAATTTGAAATTGGGTCATTTTTAAACAAGATCTAGTTAAAACTTTAGTTTCTCACTTAGTAGAAAACTCATTGTTTTTAAGACTAGTTATTTTTTTGAGTATCATCTGTTGTAGAGGATTTCAAACAGTGGACTGTATACAAACTGCAAATTTAAAAGAAACCAAGTTGAACTGATTATGTATATTTTTGTCCTTCTGTTGCAAATGAAGGCTGGCAGCAGCTGCAAAGGAAGTGGAGCAAATTAATCTAATCGTTGTACAAGGAAACCAATGAGGGACTGTTATTAATAGGCTGAACTGAGCAAAGGACAGAAGGAGCTCAAATCAGCCATTTTGATTACAGTTGGCACTTTTTTTCTCTCTCTTTTGAAACAAACGTTAAACTTTGGTTTTGTGTCTTTTACTGTTTTATTGGTAAAAATCAAATATTGTATACAGTAGTCATTCCAATCATGAAGAAATCTTTTTCTGTAGGGCTTTGACTGATTTATTTCCAAACTCTGAAACTGTTTGGCAGCACAAAAAATGTTTTAACATCCTTAACACTATGCAGGGTCACAGTTGAACAAACCCAGATGACCAGAGAATGCTCCAGGCTCTCCAAAGTAAACCGGACACAGCCTATACTCCTCCAGTCCATAGCAGGTTTTAATTTGATACACAGAGTCAATGAAAGGGAGAGACAGGGTTTCATTTTCTTTAGTTTATTGTCCTGTTATGCCTCGTATAAAATTTACACCCTTTAAAAATGTATTTATGTCTTGTACTGTATTTGCCGAATGTGGAATTTTCCAGAGTATTTGTTTATAGTCAGATTTGTCACTTGGCTTCTGTTAGTTTGAGCTTGTCTTTTTGCCCAGGCTGACTCATTACTCTTATTCTCTTTCTGATAACAGAGTAGCACTCAGGAGTGTGGTGGAAAACATCACATCTTAGTTCCCAAAGGTTAACACAGTTTTCTCTCTCATAATTCTGCATTATTTTTTTAAACTGAATGTGAAATAGTGCATTTGTTCCATATTTCACATAACTTGTGTTTGATTATTTTCATATCAGAGTTTTTTCTGAAGTGTGACTAGACTTGCCCAGTTGCTCTTCGTGCACCGACCAAAATCTCAGATCTTTTTTGCAGTAACTCAGGTAGAGTTGGTCTCTGAAGTCATCATTAAACTGTCTGTTAATATGAATAATCTGTTTATAGTGGGGATGGTGTGCGTCTGACCTCGACTCGGGGCGTCGTGGGTCGGTGGGCGGAATACTTCGAAGACCTCCTCAATCCCACCAGCAAGTCTTCCATTGAGGGGGCAGAGCCTGGGAACTTTGGGTCGGGCTCTCCAATCTCCGGTGCTGAGGTCACTGAGGTGGTTAAAAAGCTCCTCTGTGGCAGGGCTCCGGGGGTGGATGAGATTTGCCCAGAGTTCCTTAAGGCTCTGGATGTTGTGGGGTTGTGTTGGCTAACGCAGCTCTGCAATAATACGTGGACATCGGGGGCAGTTTCCCTGGATTGGCAGACCGGGGTGGTGGTCCCCTTATCCAAAAAGGGGGACTGGAGAGTGTGTTCCAACTACAGACGGATCACACTCTTAAGCCTCCCTGGTAAGGTCTATTCGGGGGCTCTGGAAAGGAGGGTCCGTCGAATAGTCGAACCTCGGATTCAGGAAGAGCAGTATGGTTTTCGTTCTGGTCTTGGAACACTGGACCAGCTCTATACCCTCAGCAGGTTCCTGGAGGGTGCATGGGAGTTCACCCAACCAGTCTACATATGCTTTGTGGACTTGGAGAAGGCGTTTGACTGTGTCCCTCGGGGAATCCTGTGGGTGGTACTCCGTGACTATGGGGTACCAGGCCCTTTGATACGGGCTGTTAGGTCCCTATATGACTGGTTTCTGCTTGGTCCCCATTGCCGGCAGTAAGTCGGGCTCGTTTCCGGTGAGAGTTGGAACGTTTATGGACAGAATTTCTAGGCGTGAAAAGCTCAGTCATCCGGGAAGGAATCAGAGTTGTGCCGCTGCTTCTCCGCGTCAAGAGGAGTCAGTTGAGGTGTCTCAGGCATCTGGTTAGGATGCCTCCTGGACGCCTCCCTGGTGAGGTGTTCCAGGCACGTCCCACTGGGAGGAGGCCCAGAGGAAGACCCAGGACACGCTGGAGGGACTATGTTTCTCAACTGGCCTGGGAATGCCTTGGGATTCCCATGGAGGATCTGGCCCAAGTGGCTGGGAAGAGGGAAGTCTGGGTCTCCCTGCCTAGGCTGCAGAGAGAACATGTACCTTATGGAGAAAGGCCCCAGTTGGGAGTCGAACCCTGGACCTTCTTGCTGTGAGGCAGCAGTCCTAACCTACTGTTCCATCGTGCAGCTTACCCATGTTACTCAGTTACTTAAACAGACAGCTAAAATAAGCAGACATTCAATAAATAGCTCTTCCACAGTCATTCAGAAAGCAGCACATTTTTAAAGGTAACAGCTCTGAGCCTGTCCTAATGCTAATAATATAAAATGTCACTCGTGCACAAAAAAGAGGAAACAAAAGAAAACTTTAATGCCTGTTCAAAAGAAGCACTGCTAAGTGGACTGCAGAAACCCAGAATTGGCACCTGCCCACAAACCATTTATTCCTCATCATCTGTGCCCTGCTGTTTTCCAAAGGACCTTGTGGAAACACAATTTAACTTGTAAAATACCACATATAAATTTAATTTCAAATAAAATAAATCTGAGTCTGATCAGGCTGTAACTAAACTGAAAGAAAGTTGTTTTTTTTTAATCACTTCTGGGCCATAAAAAGCTAGACAACTATGACTGTTTTGTTGAAAAGGTTATTTGCTGTGAGGAAAAGGGTTGGGGTTGGGGTGGGGGTGCACTTCCAATAGATTTCACTGTAGAACACCAGACTCACCTGACCTCCTCCTCCGACCAGGACAAACACAGATTCAGTAACCATATTCTAATCACAGAAGACGTACTCTCAGCCCCCTCAGGCCCTCCCCACAGTGATTGGGGTCAGAGGAGACTTACACTGGTCTTTTGTCACTGGTGGTCTCCCTAACTGAATTTCCTATTCATCTCACACAGCCTTTCCCGTAATTATGTAAATCTGTTGACTGAATTTGGCAGCAATTCGATACTCAGCAATGTCTAACAACAAGTAGTGCGACAGAAGAATCTGGTTTGAGTTAGAGCTGCATCTGAACTGGACTTGAGCTTGGTGAAACACACTACACCTGTATTACATTACCACAGTTCAGAGACAGACAGGAAAGAGGAAAAAGAGAAAAAGAAATCCGGCAAGGTGAGAGGATGGGAAACGAAGTGTAAGGACATTCAGTTTGCTGGACTAAAAAAAAAACACATTTTGTTATATGCATGTCTGGAAAGAGTAAGAGCAGAAACATAGTGGTTCATGCGTTTCTGCATCCGTGTAGGCAGCCGTTTGTGTACAGGGAGTTTTTCAGAAACGATCGATGTATCAGCCTATTTTGTGCATGTCCTATCACTTTGTGCCCTAAAAACCAAAACTGTTAAGAAGCCATTCTTACATTTAGTCTAGTTAAGTTTATTTTGCACAATAAAATACAAAACAAAACAAAAAACATTTTTTTGTAATCGTTTATTTTCTTTTTCTTTCATTGTTTCTCCTACTTTATTTTGATCCTGTCACCATCACACTTTGATTGTGTGCTGAAATGGGTAACTGACAGGAAACTGGAAACTATCAAAGTAAAAAAAAAAAAAACAGTTTTGGAAAAATCTTTAGTCAAGCTAAAAACGTTTTTTCTGATCTTGTGTTGTCATTAATGTGGACATTCTCAGCACCTAGTGGTGCTGTATGAGTATTTCAGCATTTTTCTGTCAGAATAATGGTAAATTATCCACACTTACTGTATAAAGCACGTTTTTAATCTTTCTGTGTTCTGCAAAACTTTTTACAATGTTTCTTAATTCACCCAGTCATGCACATATACTTATACTATGCTTTTTTTATTATAAATTTTGTACTTTTTATACAGCACATTTTGTGTTCTCACTCATACACCGAGTCGCATACTTGGGGCAGTGGGACAGATTTTTTATTTTATTTTTTTATTATTTTTTATGAACAGCGAAAAAATGTATCCGTGTTAAAAGATATCTGGACATTGGAATCCCACCGCTGCCACCGGTGTTGTTTCAGAATTTTTTGTTTATCAGTGACCCAAGTGAGAAATGAATGAAAATGAACTCCATTGAATAAGATAAAATCAGATTTTTTTTTCAAGAAATAGAGAGAGGTTGCACATAAGTACTGCATTCTGTCTGTATGAATCCTCTGCCTGAGCAACAAAAAATCTTTCTAATTAAATACCCTGTGCTAAACACACACACACAGAAGTCATAACAAAGAGATACAAGAACATCTATGTTTTTCTGGGACTGTCTGTTTATAAGCAGAGTGAAGAAGCGCTGAGATTATTTTTTTCCTCTCCCCTTCAGCCAGCATTCAGAACACAGAGATTCTGAAAAGCTGTGTGTTCTTATTATATCAAACAAATTAAAAATACATGCATAAAAATAATATTCTATTACAGTAGCATAAACAAGGCCTCAGAAAGAGGAAACCACTTCATACTTACTTCCAAGCACAGTGCTATTCCGGACTACGATCTGCAGTACACAGTAAAAAAAAAAACAACAACAGTGTGCCAACCTCCAGCAAATCTACAGAAACCTGATAGTGTTACGTACTGGAATTTTTTCAGAAACTGTGGTCTCCATGTTAATGTGCCTTCATTGAGTCCTGGTGCATAGCATAGCTGTTACTTTGCTTTTACTGTTCAGACCGACTGTATTGAATGACAGAGTTAACAAGTTTACATCAGCTGTGTCTTTATTTGCTCTTCTGATACACTGAACCCAGTTTATAACATTTAGATAACACTTACTATGGATTAAAGCCATTGTACATTAGTGTGACTGAAATTGAATCATTTGTACCCGCAGCGTCTGACTGCAAGCTTTTCATTCAGAGAAAAACGTTTTTTGTATAACTCCTAATACAGTCAACAATGAAAGCTTTCTTAACTCAAAAACCACAACTTCTAATAGTATATATTTGTACTAATCATATTAGTACATAACTGTGTGTCAATTGCCAGAAATTTTATTAGATTACAATGGTAAACAAATTTGCATTTCATTACATTATTTGGCTCAATCGCAACTCACCGTAAGTGCTACTACAGGCAGCCTACATGGAAGATTCTGACAAATTTGTGCTTGAGACTTAGCTGAGTAGAAGGTCACAGACTGGCGATGGATATTTTTGGTCCTGCATATACAAATTATACAGGTCTTGCGAAAACTCAAGAATGCGCACAATACATAGGGACCTTGTACTTCTTGTGTACGCATGAACCAAGTCTGGGCCATGACTTATAGGGGCTTTGTGATTACAGTAAGATGCAGAAGTGACTTACTTCATGTGCTTCAAAATTACAGTCTATCTGGAAAGAATTCACAGCGCTTCAGCGCTGTGGGACTTCCAGATCCAGACTGACAAACAGGTGATGGCTAACCATCCGGACATTGTGGTGATAGACAAGATACAGAAGAAAGCAGTGGTGATAGCTGTAACAGTCCCAAGCGACTGTAACATCAAGAAGAAGGAGCATGAAAAGCTTGAGAAATACCAAGAGCTGAAAGAGGAAATAGAGAAGCTATGGAAAGTCAAGGCCTCAGTGGTACCAGTGGTCATTGGAGCACTCGGTGCTGTGACCCCCAAAGTGGAAGAGTGGCTCCAACAGATCCCAGGAACCACCTTAGAGATCTCTGTCCAGAAGAGCGCAGTCCTAGGAACAGCTAAGATACTGCATTGAACCCTCAAGCTCCCAGGCCTCTGGTAGAGGACCTGAGCTTGAAGTGAAAGTGGAACCACCCATGTGGAACAAATAGAGCGATATATATATCTATATCTATATAGATATATATATCGCCCTATTTGTTTTCATTGGACATGATTTGGAAAGGTACACTCCTTCTATATAAGGTATAATAGTTGACAGTGCATGCCAGAGCACAAACCAACTATGAAGTCTAAGGAATTGTCTGTAGACTTTCAAGTCCCAATGAGCACAGTAGTGTACATCATCCGTAAATGGAAAAAGTTTGGAACCACCAGTACCAGTGCTAAAGACTGGCTGCCTGTCCAATCTGAGCAATCTGGATAAAAGGGCTTTTCTAAGGGAGGTGACCAAGAACAGATGGTGTCAGGGACCACATAAACCAGCAAGACAGACACAGAAATTTGCAAAAATAAAAATTACTTTTCTCAAAACTGCCTTAGCTTTGGGCCTATGAAAGAGGTCACCATAAAGTTTTAACACAGGCACCAACATAAAAAACTCAAGCACTAACTGACCTGGTGACTGATCAGGAGTAAGACTTATGTAGTAGCTGGTCAGACCATTCTAACACAAGATGGGGGAAATCGAAATTAAACCAAATTACAAAAATTGCTTGCAACAAAAACAAAATTGATCAAAGTAGTGCTAAATAGTAACCTAGGAAAAAATAATATTTACAATATTAAGATTTCCTGGTCAAGACAGAAGAATCAAACAAACTACATCACTTCTCACAACTTCTAGGGTCCACTACACAACTTGTTCCTCTGACATGAAACATGTTACAACCCATGTAGTTTACGATCTTTAAGCAGATCTGACACAGCTGGCCTCTTTTCAGTGACTGGCAGTGCAACTCCAGTAACCTCTCCAAAGGAACTGGTAACACAAAACAGCAGAAATTAAATCATTTCAAATTACAAAATAAACTACAGCAAGATTTGACAATTCAGAGTCCTCTCAGAGACCTGTCTTTTCCTCTGTCTCTCATACATTTTAATTGTCTATTAACAGCTGTACTCTGC
>JAOXNZ010000030.1:22975579-22986101 GCA_028566095.1 Kryptolebias brasiliensis
GAGAATTTAAATTTTTATTGATGTCAAGTTAATAAGAAGGAAATTTAGACCTACTACCTGTGCCCCCCCCCCCCCAACCTCTCCAGGATTTCCGCTCACAGATCAAAGCATATTCATGTTAGAATGGTCCAGTCAAAGTCGATACCTGAATCCAACTGTGAATCTTTGGCGTGTTCACAGACACTCTCCATCCAATCTGATGAGCTTGAGCTGTTTTCCAAAGAAGAATGGGCAAATATTTCAATCTCTAAATGTACAAAGGTGATGGAGACAAACCCCAAAAGATTTTCAGCTGGAACTATAGCGAAAGGTATACTTCCAGTACTACCCATATGTACAAGGCTAAAAACAAAAACACACCACTTTTCAGATTTTTAATTGTAAAAAACGTTTGAAACTCATGTCATTTTTCTTCCACTTCACAATTATGCACTACTTTGTATTATCCCAGTAAAATACTTTTGAAGTTTGTGGTTGTAACGTGACAAAATGTGGAAAAATTGAAGGGCTATAAATAGCTTTGTAAGGCACTGTGTCATGTGATAAAGCCCTAGTGGGTGTCTCCGCTCTACGTCCCCACTCACAGCCACTTGGTGCTCTCACCTTTCAGTTGTCCTCAATGGGCTCTGGGAAGTTCTCACAACAATCTGGTTAGCTCTGTTACAAAGAGCCTGTGGCCAACCTGAACGCACACATCCAGACACATGTGCACGAGCATGCAAAAGACTCCAGCTGTCATCACAAGGATATTAGAAGGAGACACTGGAAATGACTGGAAATGACTAGCTGTTATTCTTTTTCTGTTGTTTTGTTTTTTGAGAAAATTGATTCTTCATCTTCTTGCTGACACAGAAGCATAGATGTTTTTGTCTGTCCTGTTGTGTGCAGCAGAGTTAAACTGGTGTGCTTTTTATTCAGTGTCTGTTACAACACATAAATTGCAACATACTTCCAGAGAACAGTTTGGGTTTACTGACCAGATTCTAAACCTTCGCACTCATCTGTTTGTTTCCATTGTGACATTGAAGTTTTTACAGCGCTGACAGTTTGCAAACGACACCCAGCTTTTTGTCATTCTGCCTTTCATGCCAGACTTTTAAACTAAGATCATCTAATGCTGAGAAATGGAGTTATAGCCATTTTGGCCAAATCTTGTAAGTGACATTATCTACAATCTCGTGATATTGTGAGGTCTCACAAGATGTGTTGGCTGACTCTCAGTTACTACCACACTAAATTTAGCACAGTATCTTGGCCGAGTTAGACATTTTAGGTTTGCTAAGATTACTTAGCTGTGGCAGCCATCTTGAATTGGATTGATTCAAAAAGTTAATTCAATGTAGATTTGCAACCAATGATTACTTTTTGAGCATATAATTAAAACCTGTCAAACTAGTTTGACATTTTACTAACACTACAGACAAATTAATACATACACATGCACACACACACACACATAGACAAAGGCAAAAACATCATCTCATCAGTAGTGTGGCTGCCAACCAGACACTGCCAAGCAAAGAACAATCAAAATCTTGAGTTAACAGGTGGAGGTTTGAAACTTATAAATCTCTCATTGATCTCAAAATTCAGAGCAACCCTGTGATGTCACTTACCTTCTATGTGCTGGATATCTGTCAAGATTTTAGACATAAGGCAAACAGTTGAAAACGTACATACAGATGCAGTCATGCCTCTCCACACACACTCAGACATACAGGCATGTTATAACATAGGCCTCCTCTCAGACATGCTGTGTGGTTATTAACCTTTAGAGTTGATGCCAGGCAAAGGGATTTAAAGATAGCATTTTGTTATTCCTTCTTGCCTAGAAACAAAGCATACAGTATGCTGGACAAATGTTTTTACTCCCACTGAAACTGTAATATTTATTCTTTGCTCATATCTGATTCATAATTTGTAATTCATACTTTCTAGACCAGAACCTCAAGGTGTCCATGAGATTTGCAATTTCTCTTTTTAGCATCTGGTAAGAGAAAACACAAATCAACTTTTCCCATGTCTCTGTGTATGTGTGTGTGAGTTTTTGCGGGTGTGTTTTTTTTTTTTTTTTCTAAACTGGTGGTGTTATTGATCTTGGCTTACTGTTAAAACCCAATTCCGCCATTAGTTGGTCAGAGCCTGAGGTCTACACTGAACCATGAATGGATCTCTGTGTTGTTGGTGTGGGTTTTGGATCTTTCCATCACCAGCTGGGTTTTGAGGTGACACCCTCGCTCACCACCCAAGATCTGAGCTGTGTTTAATAAAAACTTTACACTGATACTATCAGAGTTTTAGTTTCATATACCATATGAACCCTTTAAGGCTAGAAGTAAGCCAAAAAGTCTTGAACACTGATGCTAACACATTAACATATGTCATTCACTTACTGTACAATTCATACTAAACACTGTACTTGTTACTCTAAAAGAATATCTAACCATTTTGTCTGTGAAAATTTGATCTATGTGTTTGCTATTTGTGTTCTTTGACGGCCTGATCTTTGCTTTTTTTGCTACCATGGTTGCTATTTCTAAGCTTTGTAAGAGCAGTCGTGCCACTAGAGCAGGTGACTAAATACTCGTGTAGAAATCGAAAATGCATCTTTCTCATTTTTCTAAAAATATGTAAATAGTTTCACATAATTAAATGCTGGTTAAAAATTCAAATCTTGAAAAAGTTTAAGGTTTGAAAAATGGAATGGCAATTTCTCCTCTTGCACTTCTTACTTGCAACAAAATATAATATTGTCCTAAATAGAGCAGTGCTTACACCTCAAGTGATCTGGCAAACCCTTAGCCCTTTTCTATGAATAGTTTAATCCAATTCTATAAAAGAAACACACACATGTGTTTGCATAATGCCTGACTGACTGAATTGCATAGCTATTGGTCTGCTTAAGACTTGTCTGTACTGAAGGTAAGTCAGATAATTTTATGCGTATCAGTTCCCTCAGTTCATCAACAGCAGGTAACAAAAAGGTGCTTTCTATATATATACACTCATCAGCTACTTTATTAGTTAACTTCCAATTGCTTGTTAAAACAAACGGCTAATGAGCAAATCACATGGCAGCAACTCCATGCATTCATGCACCTGGACATGGTGAAGACAACTTGCTGAAGTTTAAACCAAGCATCAGAATGGGGAGGAAAGAGGATTTAAGTGACTTTGAATGTGGCGTGGTTGTTGGTGCCAGACGGGTTGGTCTTAGTATTTCAGAAACTGCTGATCAACAGGGAGTTTTATGCACAATTACAGACAATGGTCCAAAAAAGAGGAAATATTCAGTGAGCAGCAGTTTTGCAAATAAAAAATGCCTTATTGGCATCAGATGAGAATGGGTAGACTGGTTGAAGATAATGGAAAGGCAACAATATCTCAAATACCCACTTGATCCAACCGAGTTTTGCAGAACACCATCTCTAATTGTGCAATACGTCCAACCTTGAAGCAGATGTACTACATCGGCAGAAGACCACACCGTGTGCCATTCCTGTCAGCTAAGAACAGGAAACTAACGCTACAGTTCACACAGACTCACCAAAACTGGGCAATAAGGGATTAGAAAAACATTACCTGATCCCTGGAGATTGTTGTGCTTGAAAATCCCAGTAGATCAGCAGTTGAGTAAGTGTAGTTCTTGACATTAGTCTCTAAATTCCTAATAAGAAAAGAAGAAACAAACAGCAAAGCCCAAGGTTTATGAAGTCTTTCTGTGTTAAAGGAAATACAAAATAACTTTTGACTTGTTTAAGAGTCAGATTTGTAGTAGGGCTGCAGCTAGCAAATATTTTAGTAACTTGGTGCGCTATTGAATAATCTATTGATTAATTAAGTAATCAGATATACATGTACTATACCAGTTGTTCCCAAACTTTTTTTAAACAAACACTCCCAACCAGTATCTATAATAAGACGCCCCGGACTTCCGGTTTGACCGCAAAATGGAGTAGTCACACTTTCTGAAGCTCCCATGTTTAACACTACTACTTTACTATAAATTCACTACGTACTTGACAATAACAATAACTATTGTGCTTTATTGGAACCACGACTGGTCAATTAGACAATGACCAGCAGAGCAAAAAAAAGAAGAGCAGAAAACAAAGGATGAGAACATTATGGCTATGCTAACGGCTACGCTAGCAGACCACAAGAAATCCCTCTCAGCAGAGAGTGCAGTGTTCACAAAGCTCGAAA
Organism: Kryptolebias brasiliensis; assembly: GCA_028566095.1. Lineage (NCBI taxonomy): Eukaryota > Metazoa > Chordata > Actinopteri > Cyprinodontiformes > Rivulidae > Kryptolebias > Kryptolebias brasiliensis. The sequence goes on from JAOXNZ010000030.1 coordinate 22,979,786, forward strand.
CAAAACTGGAGCGCTTTGAATCTACCATTTCTACCCATCACCAGCGTATCTCGTCACTGGAAACCGCTGCCACTACCATGAGTGACAACATACAGGCAATTCAAGCTGAGCTAGCTACCATGACTGTAGAGAACAACAGGCTGAAAGCTAAGCTAATTGACTTGGAAAGTAGGAGCTGCCGCAACAATGCTAGGCTGGTGGAACTTCCTGAGGGCATAGAAGGATCACGTCCGACAACATTTTTCTCTCAACTACTTCTGGATGTCTTCATGGAAGCTACGTTGGGAACGGCTCCAGAGCTGGACTAAGCCCACCAGATGCTGATGGCGAAACCATGCCCCAGTGAGAAACCCAGAGCCGTAATTGTGTGTTTCCACAATTATCAAACCAGGGAGCTTGTTACACGCAAAGCCCGGGAGATATGAGGCAAATGAAAGTATAAGGATACCCCGTTTCACATTTTTGACAATTACTGCCCGGAGGTGTTACAGCAGCGCTCGGCTTACCACGGAATAATGAAAGAACTCAAGAAGGCACTCAAGCCTGCACTGCGTTACCCAGCCAAACTGTTTATCATGACTGAGGATGGGAGACGGAAGTTTCTGGCTCCACCTGAAGACGCCAGGCGTTATATTGGCTCTCTTCATCCTTCCAGTTCAAGCCCACCAGTGGAATAATTATTAGACAGATCCGAGCTGGGTATTATTGGTATTTACTATGCCACTATCTGAACTCAGACTGTTCTTTATAGTTTGTTTAAATCAAAGCTGGTTCTAGAATTTCTTTACTTTATTGCTATTTCTTTGATTTGTCATTATAATCAAGATTAGCTCCGGACTCTACTCTATTTTTTCAGAGTCTGGACTCTATAATGCAGGGATTTCTAATAGACTACTTATTCAGAACCAGTATAATATATTCTGTTTTTATTATTTGGCCTTGACCCTGTTACTGAGTTTACCATAAGTTCTTCTATAAGGATGTTGGTTGAAAGTGTGGTTGTCTGATTTGAACTGGTTTTGGGAGGAGGAAAGTGTTGGTTTATAATAAAGGAAGTCTTGCAGGGGACAGGGAATGCCCTGCTGTGCAATGGACACTTAAGTTTTTGTTCTTGTCTCAAAGGGATTCTGGGTCCAGATATGTGTGTTTCTAGTGAAGATGTGAGTGTGTTTTTTTTTTGTTGTTTTTTTTTTCTTTCCTTTTCGTTTACAGTTGTCTGCCACCGATATGTCAAGCGCCAGCTTCCTTTCATCCAGAATCAGGCTGCCATTCCATGATCTGTATACCTCTTTGGAAATAGTAAGGTGTGACCAACACAGGCAATAATTTGAGGATTGTTTCGTGGAACGTGAGAGAGTTGGGAAATGCCACCAAGATTACTAAGGTTATGGCTCATTTGCAGCAACTTAAAAGGGACATATTTTTCCTACAAGAGACACACCTTCATAATAGGGAGATAATGCAACTTTAAAAAAGTTGGATTAGCCATATATTTCATTCTAAATTTAATGCCAAGGCTAGAGGAACGGCCATACTTATTTGTAATAATATTATGTTTGAACAACACAAAATAATAGCTGACTCAGAGGGCCATTTCATAATTGTAACTGGCAAATTGCAAAACTCTCTGGTGATACTAGCTAGTGTGTACAGTCCAAATTGGGATGACGATACCTTTGTGTCCAGATTCTTTTCATCTATGCCTGATGTTGAAAACTACTACTTAATCACAGGGGGAGACTTTAATATGATCTAGGATACCCGCTTAGACAGGTCTTCAAATAGAATGGTTTCATTATCTAGTGCTGCTAAAAGCTTTAATGTTTTTAAAACTCAGTTGGGGCTTGTGGATCCGTGGAGACATGGGAACCCGGCACTTAAGCAGTTCTCCTTCTTTTCCCATGCCCACCGTACATACACGTGTATAGATTTCTTCCTTATTGATATCTGACTGCTTTCTAAAATAAAAGCCTGTGATTACCACACTATAGCTATATCCGACCATGCACCAGCCTCCCTAGACTTAAAACTGATTTGTCAACCCCGCTGTTTTAAACTTTGGAGATTTAATTCTACGTTGCTTACAGAGGACGACTACAAACCGTTTTTAAAGATCCAGCTTTCACTCTTCTGTGATCTTAATTACTGACCTGATATTTCAAGAAGTACCCTTTGGGAAGCCTCAAAAGCATATGTGAGGGGTCAGCTTGTTAGCTTTATTTCTAATTTGACAAAGAAGAGATTACACCACACCAATGACTTGCTGAACCAGATCAAAGAAGTTGATTCTAGATATGCAGCCAACCCAGATCCTGGCCTTTATAGTGAACGTGTTAAACTCCAAACCGACTTCAATCTGAGTACCTCTACGGCAGCGCTACTTCAGTTAACGAAGACAAGGCAGCGTTTTTTTTTTTAATCAGGCAACAAAGCTGGAAGGCTTCTAGCTTTCCAAGCACGAGCCGAGGCAACCTCCAAACTAATCCCATTAATCAGATCAGCTACAGGGGAGATTCTTTCTGATCCCGGCAAGATAAATGAAAGATTTGCATCATTTTATTTAGAATTGTATACCTCCATATCTCCTCCCTCTTCACAGGAGATACTTAATGGCATCAACTTTCCACGGTTAGATAATGAATTGATGAGGGGTCTAGGTGGGCCTATCACTATAATAGAGGTGCGAGAAACCATCAAGACCTTAAATTCAGGTAAATCCCCTGGCCCCGATGTTTTTTCCTCAGAATATTACAAGGCTAATATGGATCTTCTGGCGCCAGTTTTGACAGATATGTATAATGAGGCCTTCTCAAACCGCCGTCTGCCTAGTACCTTATCAGAGGCTACAATATCTTTGATTCTTAAGAGTGATAAAGACCCTTTATTGTGTAGCAGCTACAGACCCATTTCCATCCTAAATGTGGATTTAAAAATTTTATCTAAAGTTTTTACAACCCATCTCCAGCGAGTACTCCCCCTCATTATCTCATTAGATCAGACAGGCTTCATGACTGGGCGAATATCATTCCATAACACCAGATGTCTTCTTAATATTATCAATACGCCAGATAGCTAATCACCAGAAATAGTTGTATCTCTTGACGCCGAAAAGGCATTCGACAGGGTCGAATGGGGTTTTTTGAATGACGTAATGGATAGATTTGGCTTTAATAATGATTTTATCCTTTAGGTTAAGCTGTTGTACTCCTCACCAGTGGCCTCAATTAAAACAAATGATATGATGTCTCACCCTTTTGTCTTGAAAGCGGCACTAGGCAGGGATGCCCCCTTTCCCCACTGTTATTTGCTATCGCAATAGAGACTTTGCCATTTGGTTGTGGGCCGAGGAGGGGTTTAAGGGTATTCTAAGATCAAGTGTAACTCATATGGTGTCCCTTTTTATGCAGATGACTTGCTCTTATACATTTCTGATCCTCATATCTCACTCCCAGTGTTGTTTGACATCCTACACAATATAGCAAACTTTCTGGTTATAAGCTCAACTACCAGAAAAGTCAATTATTTCCCATAAATTCTTTGGCTAGAAACCTTCCAGGTTCAATTTCACCTTTTAAACAGGCAGATACAGGGTTTTGTTATTTGGGAATCTTTATCTGTTCTTCTATGACTAACATGCTGAATAAGAACTTTTTACCGGTATTAGAGAGCATGGAGAAAGAGTTTGACTGGTGGTCTTTATTACCATTATCTCAGGTAGGATGGGTGAACCTGGTCAAAATGGTTGTTTTTCCCTAGTTTCTGTACCTTTTCCAGCATGCTCCTATACTAATCACAAAGGCATTTTTAATAGCATCACTGTCTTTTCATCCTTTGCTGAACTCTCATCTAAATTCCATTTGCCCAATTCTCATCTCTTTTGGTTTTTTCAGGCTAGAGATTATGTCAAAAAGGTCCACACTTTCCTAATCGACCCCTTGAAACCCTTTTAGATACTCTCTTAGAAATAGACCCACAACGGAAAAAATGTATTTCATTTTTATATAATTCTCTTAATAATAATACCTCAAAGTATGCAGCTTTTGCTAAAACAGCATGGGAGGGGGAGCTTGGTGCTTAGCAAAAATTTACTCATCAGTTAGTGACACTTCTAATAAGTGTGGTCAGTCGCTGGCTAATCATACACACATGTTTTGGGCTTGTCCTAAGTTAAGTGGGTTTTGGGGTAGCACCTTTAAAACACTTAGTCATGCATATAATCAGACAATCCTCCCTAATCCACTGTCAGCTACATTTGGCATCCTCCCAGACCCGGGCCTTTCGCATTCTCTGAAACAAGCTTTAGCCTTCACCACCCTTTTGGCTCGCAAACTTATTTTACTTAAGTGAAAACTAAGCATCCCTCCCTCTCATAACCACTGGGTGAGGGAAGTGCTCTACAATCTGAACCTGGTAAAACTCAGATTTTCACTTAAAGGCTATACAAGCAAATTTATGGAGACTTGGAAACCTTTCCTATCTTTAATAGGCACCATCACTTTGCTCCCTGACACAGAGGCAAATTAGACTATCTGTAGGCCCTTTTATTTATATCCATTTCTGTATTTATTCCTTTATATATTTTTATCATTTTTCCATTTTTTCTATTTTATTTATTTTTATTTATGATTATGATTATTATTTGTTGTGTGCAGATGGGTGGATGTGTGAGTACATGTAGTGTTACTGTGTGTAGTTACAGGGACTGGATCTCTGCTAAATGTTTGTCTTGTGCTTGGACCTAGATCGGGGTGTGTTAAGGGTGGGCTGGGGTTGGGAAAAAAACAGCTTAAATTTTCTTCTTTTTTTTTTCTTTGTTTTGTTTTTCTCTCTACCTTATCTGTGATTACTTCGTTTTCATTGTCCTAATGATTAATATTGTATGTCAAGCTGTTAAAATTCAATAAAGAAAGTTGGAATAAAGAATACCACCTCACCCTGGCTGGCCTTAGAACAGGACATCCCTCTCAACTCCCTCCCTGCACTACTCAATACAACAAAGAGAAGTCCTGGTCCATTCAAAGACGTTGGATTCACAGTAGGACAGTCATTAAAAGTATGGTACCAAATTAAAAATACTTAAACAGACGAACACTTCCAATTTTCGCCCCCATTTGTCACAATCATACATCCCTCTCAGTCAGACCCCATTTTCTCCCTCTGGAAAGGGAAAGGCCTGGAAAGACTTCTAAATTGATAATGTCTTTGCTTCCTTTGACCAACTTAAAAGCAAATTTGATTTACAACCGTCTCATTTTTTTCAGTACTTACAAGTTAGGAATTATATTAGAAAAAACATTTTGAATTTTGAAGCTTATAACCCACCAGATGAAGCATACTGTCCTGTTTTTTGTGTGTTTGCTTGTTTGTTTGTTTCTCCTCCCAGCCTTCTATGGGAAAGAGGGGTGGGAAGAAAGGGGTAATAGTTTGGGTTATCCGTTATATGGATGTTCTGTTCTGTGCATCAAAAATGAATAAACAAAGTATTCAAAAAACAAAAAATGACCAGCTCGGTCACGGGATGTGTGCTATTACTTTAATGGTGTTTCGAGTTACCGTGGCAACGTATTTAGCAAAAACTGCTGCCATTAAAACCCAATGCAAACCAATGAGCGGAACTCTCAACTGACAGAATGGAAGTCACATGACCTAGAGTGTGGAGCAGTCTAATAAGAACACGTTTTGTTAGCAAACAAACTCTTCCTACACCCACATCTTTTATGATACATACACAAATTATATATCAAAACATAGGCATTTTTGTCTTCTTTCAGGCAATGTTTCTACTATTACTGTAGGGCTTACGCTTTTTTCTCAGGTAGCCCCAGAAGACAGAGTACAATTGACTACCTATCTTTTCCATTATAATTTTGTCTCACAGCGTTTTTCTGATGGTAGTGTGAGTAATGTTTTTAACTTGTCATAACTCTGACAAAGCACTGTAGAAATGTGAAACTTTACATTAATGAGAAGCAATCTGTCTTTTCACTCATCCAAGAATTTTTTCAATATGTCGATTGTTTGGAATGCACCTATGACAGCTTCTCCCTCTTTTTTACAAACATTAGGCTGTAGCTTAATATATGATTACTTAATGTTGAATTGTTTCATTAGGTGGATGTGTGTTATTAGTCCAGTATAATAAAACGATTCAACATTAATTTCTCATCACCTGGTCTCAAGACATGGAATCTATTGAGAAATAAACATTATTTTTTCATAAAAATATTATAAAAAAAAATATTTAATGGTTTAAAACCTGACAGATTATTTTATTGATATATAATCACATTATGTTTGATAAGCATTTCATGATTTA
>JAOXNZ010000030.1:22986201-22998544 GCA_028566095.1 Kryptolebias brasiliensis
GGGTTGGAAAAAAACAGCTTAAATTTTGTTTGTTTTTTCTTTGTTTTGTTTTTCTCTCTCCCTTATCTGTGATTACTACGTTTTCATTGTTCCAATGATAAATATTGTATGTCAAGCTGTTAAAATTCAATAAAGAAAGTTGGAATAAAAGACGCCCCTCCTCTCTATCATCTGAACCACATGTACTCTTCTGCACACTTGTATGCCAGCACACCATGAAAGGGCAATTCAGTAACTTATTATTTATTTATTGGTAACTCTTTCTAGAGTTTTTTGTTTCATGAGAAAGTTAAGTCAATCTGAATCTTAGGATGTAAGGATGTTTGTGGCTTTGGTTTTGAAGATCCAAAATTATAAAATCTCTTACAGGCAGGTAAGGCTTGGTCAGATAATTAAACTTTGTGTTTAGCCCTGCTTGAGTGCATCATCCTGGCCTTTGATTGACTAAAACAAAATCTGTTTTCCTGAAAATATTTCTTTGACACAAATCAGTTTGAAGACAGACAAGTTCATAATCATGGCTGAGTTAATGTAAGTCATCTTTGTTGGAAACATAGAAGTCCAATAATGCGTAAATCCTTTTACAAGAATTTATTAGTAAAGTGGGACTTCATTTCCTCTGAATGGAAGTTGCATATCTCTGCGTAGAGACACACAAAGCCACTGGACTGTACCATCTGCAAATTTAAGTTTGCATTGAAGCTAAACCTACATCTGAGAAGCATGGAGTCATGGGGCTCACTTCAACCCCTAAATTTGACACTTCATTAAGATTTTAGAAATATTATGTAAACAAATGGCATAATAAATCTTTTTTAAATCATGGGTAATATATGTTGCAGCATTTGTAAAAGGGGGGGAAGGTTTATTAATGTGTGTTAAGTACAACTGACACCCTGAAAACTATTTGTCTCTTGATTAACTGTGAAATAAAACCCTCTTAACAAGGACATATGACCTTTACCCTCAAAGGCCCAAATTTCTATTTTTCTTTAATTTCTTATCATTAAGTCAGTCATCCATTATGTGCAAATTTATTTTACAAAATGGTAACCTGAGTCACAGTAATGTGCAATTAATCTCTGCACCAGTAGTGCAGGGGGGGATTAAAAAAAAGGAAAGTGGTGAGGTTGCTGTGGCAGCTGAGTAGAAACAAAACAGATGTCAGCTGGTGCAGGCAGCCTGTGTGACAGAGGGGCCTCTGAGGTATCCGCTGGACTTGCAGTGTGATGCTCCTCTGCTGTTCTATGATATAGGTTAAATAAACTCTCTGGGACCAGAGCTGGCATTGCTGTGACATCACAGGAAGAGATTTCTGGCTCTAAAGCCAGAGCTTTGAGGTGGCCTTTGTTTTCTCCTTTTCTTCTCTACTGAATCTGATTCTGTCATCATGAAATAAAGCTCTGTGGTACAAGGGAGGAACTGTTCAAGGCCACATTTAGAAGGGGGATGTAATAAAAATAGCGGGAGAGGCCACTGGAAACATAATGAGGTTCCTAATGTGCTTTTTGCCCCATTTCATCCAGATGTTCTATCAGGAGTGTTTTTCTTTCCGCCCACATCTCATCTCCTGTCTTTCAGCGCACCTTACATTTTATCACACATGCCTGTTATCAGCAGAAGGTGCCCATTGTGTATCCAGATGAGTAATAGTCTGAAGGGGAGAATAGAAATGTGTCATGGTCAAAGAATGCAAACTTCAGAGCCCTCCTGAAGGCAATGCTTTTTCTTCTCCAAACATGCCATGCACACGTGTCAGGTTGATGTGCATTAGTGCTAGCTCACCACATACTGTATGTGTGGCCTTTTAGGGTGGAGCATGTTGTTTTAGGTTAATTATGATGGTTTGCTCTCTTGTCTTGCAGCTGAGATATCAGCATGGTTTGACCACCCCAGACCTGCAGCAGACACTACCCAACTTGAAGAACTTCCTGGAACATGGTCTGATGGTTCGATGGTAAGAAAAACTCAAAATGAGAAGAATTAGTAGGTACACAAATTATTTTTTTTTTACCATGGATTTATTCCATGTCTTTGAAACTACCAAATTGATTAGATTTTTTTTTTTTACCCGAAATACTTTTAATGCTTTTAATTTTAATTTAGTAAACCACACTGAACACACAACTTAAAATTACATACTAAACAACTTGTATACCATGAACATTAAAAAAACATACTTTATGCCAACAACATTCAGCACCACACAAACTCAGCCAGAATGACTGTCACAGAACACAAAGCACTTTTAGACTGGTCCAAGTTTTTTTAATACACAACAATCTATTGACTTCTTGGGACCTGACTGATATGAATAAAGGCTGACCTGTTTTAGATCCGATTATGCTAAATTAACAGGACTTTAATTCAGCCTTTATAAGAAGTTATTTATACTGACATTTTGAAAAAAGTCAAAGCCCAGTGTGATAACACCTGTACTGTGACGGTGGAGGCATCGAAACAAACAATGGAAGAATGATCAGATGTAGAGCTGACTGGATATTGAGAAGAGTCTGCGATCTAAGAAGGTGGCAGAATTTTACCAACCCCAGCCTTGCTCTAGGTGCACACCTTCAGATCAGGTCTTCAGCCGGAAATCAAATATGCTAGTAGACAGACTTCTTAAAAAAAAAATCTTGGTCATAAACCTTTAGTTCAAGATGATAAAATAATACTTGTCTATTGCCTAATTTAAAATATATTAGTAACATATAAATCTTTTGAATTACTCACATCATAAACCTTTCCAGACAGACTGTAATATCATATACTTTTAGTATAATTAAAGGATGACTTAACCATAATAAAAAATGGATACCTCTCCACCCAGCTCAGCAATTAAAATGTATTTAGATGAAACAAATGGTAAAATATTTATTGTATATTTTCCATTTCAAATGTTTGTGTTTTTTATTACCCATATCTAATATTTTTCATTTTTGTGGTTAAATCAGTTGTTGTTTCCTTTCCACTGGGGCTTTTAGGTAATAATCATTTGTCTTACATTTAGCATCATCCTCAAATGCTGTTTTGTTGAAAACAGCATCATTCCGTCTGCAGTGGCTGAACAAGTGCAGACTGTTACCTCTGTCCAACAATGAACCAGGCATTTTGGAGCACTTTGTAAGTGAGAATCATGTCAAAGACAGGGCTTTAGAGTCAGAGGTTAGCTGATGTCTGAATCCACTTTCTCTGACTTTTTGTACACTATCAGTCTATTAGCAAAGAAACAGCTGGTGTGCTGTAAGAAAAGGGTTCAGTCTGAAACCATTACAGAGCTGAGAAACAAAAGCACAAACACAAACTCTAATCACTTCAGAATATTTCAATTTTAAATAGATTTTTGATATTTTTAATGACCCCTAATTTTTTTTAACATTGTGTCAAAACACCCCCACTAAGTATACAATATTATACAGTATGTATGCACTTCACTGCAACCCTAAAAAGGTTAACTAACCAACTTTAAGTGAAAAATGAAGAACTCCTAATATCCAACATCTTCATAAAATTAAATGTGATTTTGACTTCCTTTATTTAGTCAGTTTTACTGAAAGCATCAATAGTAGTTTTGTTTTAGACCAGCATGTTTGAACTCGTTCCAGTGTTTCAATTCCCTTGTAAAAATGTATTTATTAACCAATAGTTAGTTTATCTTCTAATTATTGGTTATTTTATATTAAAAAAGAAAAGTCTGATAAAATTTTCAGCAGCCTTTTGTCTCTGTAAAGCAGAAAGCTTCACTGTCTGTCTTGCTTCCTCGGCACTCCTTTGGCCTCTGGGTAACCTTTAGTAAAACCTGGGAGTTGGTATGCGTCAGACTTCAGCTCCACTGCCCTGTAAGAGACAAAGCTGGCTTTGATCTCCGCTCGTCTCCCAGGGTCAGCAAAGGGGAAAATGTGTATTACACACATTAATTGAATAATCTTTTGTTTTGAAAGGAAAGAAGCCATGAAAAGCCAAAGCTTCCAAATCAGCTTTCTATTGGCCCCTCTGCCTAATGGAAAGTGGAAGGGTCCATAGACGCTTGAGATGAAAGCCTGGGTCCAATAACCTTAAAGCTATGTTTGCGTGTATATGTGTGTACACATGTATCAAATGTTTGTAAAATAGACATAAGCGTAACAATTCCTTGGCAGTGTGTCTCAGCCACGCTCTTGTATGACAGCTAGACCCTGGAAACAGAGACCAAACTTACTGTGTTGATACAAACCATCAGCTAAATGAAAAGAACTGCCTTTTTCATCATCCTGACCAGCACTGCGCCTCAAACTAACATTTCAGATTAATCACAGTCAGAAACATCCAAACTACAACCTTTTCACAACAAAAACGGATAGTTCAATAATTTCTGAAAATGGAGATTCGCCAGTCTGCTTTTATCTAATAGCAAATATAAGATATGCTCCCCACAAACTCATCTTTTAAAACTGAGCCCAGCCCTATGGAGCTCTTGCCCAAAAAGCAAACAGTCCTCTGCAATATATCACCCACCCCCACACCCAAGACACTGAACAACTGTGGTTCAGGTGGTAGATCCTTGATTCTTTCCCCAGATCCTACATGTGGCAATGAGTTCTTGAGCAAGCCTCTGAGGACCAACCTTGGCTCCTTTTATGCTTATTAGTGTGTGATTGTCAACTCAAAAGCCCCAAATATGTGTATCAGTAAGTCTGGTATGAATGAAGAAAAAAAAAGTATTGCAAAGTCCTTTATACAATAAGGTTAAAGTTGAGTATAAAGTAAATTTGGGCCAGTTTGCAGATTTTTTTTTTTTTTTCATTAAAAGTCTTGACTAATTTTATAACAGATCTAGTGACTTGTTAGTATTGTTTACAATGCAGGACAAGTTTAGCTGCATTCTATGACCTTATTAGATGGGCACACTGGAAAGAAGCTGGATTTTTCTGATATTTGTAAGACTCCTATCATTAAAGAATCCATTTGGCCATGTTCCAACCTCTGTGTCTGAAAAGCAAGAATTCAGAATAAACAGCATCATATATCATTACCTATGAGAGATGTTATTTAGATGGCCATGAACAGTGGGATCTCCTACTGTATACATGGACAGTTTCATTTGGTTCCTTTTAATCTAACACCATATCTGTTGTGACTTTGACACACAGATGTTTTATTCAGTTACCTGCTAAGTATTTTTAAGGTGCTTGCCCTTTTCCAAACAGATCCTACAGAACATTTTGCTGATTGTTCTGTTAAGCAAACCATCTGGTGCATCAGGTAAAGGCTCAGATTGGCTTTTCTGAGGTGTTTCCCAAATGTTTTCCTTAAATATTTATCCTGGATAAATGATAGTTCTGTCCAAGTATCTCTACTTTATGATTTTTTTTAAAGGTAAGCTGTATATAATGCAGTCTCAAGCACTTCCTTACAACACCTAAGCCAAACACAGAAAACGAACTATGTGTAACCCAGGTGACCCTGTTACTGTTGCACCCTACTTTTTTTAAAGTTCCGGGGCACCCCATGTCACTTCCTGTGGCTGTGCTCCGATTCTGTTGTTCTTTCCTAAACAACTACGGCGAGTCTACTATCAGCTAAGTTCAAAACTATTCAGTCATCTCGATGGTCAGGATTTTTTTGTCACCCCCGTCAACAACCTTCTACAGTTGATGGCGAGCTACCTACGAACCACATTGTGGTAGGAAATCAACCTCTTTTTTTGTGTGTATTCTGAATCTCCTGGACATTCATAGAAGGATCCTGCCTTGGAGAGTTTTCCTATACAACATTGAACTCTAAGCATTATTGGAACTTGAATTACGGACTTCTGAACGGGTTCCAAACTGACATTGATTATTTTTTTTTATCTATAAAGTATATTCAGATATATATAATTATTGAATATTATTATTAAATATCTATATTATATTACATTACATTATATTATCTTCCACCCTAAATATTTAATACATTTTGTGTAAACATACTTTTGTGTTGTTTCCGTCATTCATACTCTTCATGACTCTGTCGATCCTACATCTTGTCACTGCAAAGTAGTTCCGTTACTGGTAAAGCGGCAGTCAGTTCCATTCTAGCCCTACTGCGTTACATATGCTTATTTATTTTTAATCTTCAGTATTTTCTTTGAGTCTGGCACAGCTTGTGGTCAGCAAAAATACTGATATAATGAAACTAACATTCCCAATAGGAATGCATATCACCCACAATCTTTCATGCCAGAGTTTTAAACTAAAATCATCTCATATTGTCAAGATGTTATCCTCAATCTCAGATGATATCATGAGACATCACGCTCAGAGTGCATGCTGTGAATACCTACCACATCACATTTAACTCAATATTTGTAAAATTTACATAGTTATAGCTATTTTTTGCGTTTGCTAAAGTTGATTAGCTGTGGCATTCATCTTGGATTGGCATGACTTTAAATGGTAAGGAGTTTTAGATGTACACCCAATGATTACTTTCTGAAGGTTTCATTAAAGTTATTTCAGTGGTTCATGATATATTTTACTAACAGTGTTACCTCTCATGGTTAATGGCAATGTTTTAAAAATAGATCTTGTGTGATCAGTTAATGCTTGGTGCTTGCTTGCACGTGTTAGGGATGACTCTAAGATACTACCACATCACACTTTAGCTCAGTATCTGTCAGACTGACTGAGCTATAGCCATTTTTGTGTTAATAAGATCTCTTAGCTGTGGTAGCCATCTTCACTCAAGGTGATTCCAAAAGTTAATCAGTGGTAGATTTACATTTAATAATTACTTTCTGAGAGTTTCATTAAAATGTGTCCTGTAAATCATTAGATATTTTGCTAACAGACACACACACACAAAAAGGGTGCTAAAGATAAAGTTATGGTAGAAATATTTTTTTCTAGTGTTCACAATAACTGGGAGAGACAACATAATAATTTTCTAATGGTTGAACCTTGGATTTAGGAGGAACAATGTAGCTTTCATCTGTGGTCCTGTTAGCGTCATTGAGCTGCGCTCCCTAGCTCTCACTGGAGTGGTTCACAGCTGAGTGTAAAGTAGCTGGGATGAAGATCAACACTTCCAAATTTGAGGTCATGGTCCTCAGTTGGAAAGGGGTTGACTGCTCTCACCGGGTTGAGAGTGAGGTGCTGCTTTAAGTGGAGGAGTTTAAGAATCTCTAGGTTTTGTTCGCAAGTGAGAGACGAATGTAGTGTGAGAACAACAGACAAATTGGTGCGACTTTCGCAGTATTGAGTACTCTGTACCGGTCTGTTGTGGTGAAGATGAGGCTGAGCTGCAAGACAAAACTCTTACCTGTTGATCTATGTTCCTACCCTCACCTATCATCACAAACTTTAGGTAGTGACCAAAAGAACAAGATCTCATATACAGGCAGTTGAAATAAGTATTCTGCACAGGGTAGCTGGGCTCTCCCTTAAAGATATAATGAGGAGTTTGGTTGTCCGGGAGGGACTTGGAGTAGAGCTGCTGCTCCTCTACATAGAGAGGAGCCAGATGAGATGATTCGGTTATCTGATAAGGATGCTCCCTGGGTAGGTATTCTAGGTGAAGACCCAGGACACGCTGCCGTGACAGTGTCTCTCAGCTGGCCTGGGAACAACTTGGAGTCCTCCTAGTAGTGGGATGTCTGGGCCTCTTTGCTCAAGCTGCTGCCCCACTGATCCAACTTCAGAACAAGCAGTAGATAATGGATGGATGAAATAGTGTGGTATCTGTTAGCTTCTAACATTGACTTATCATCGACATGTTACACCATCAGAACACTCCTGTTATGCGTGCTGTCATATGATTTTCAACATTATCATTTTGTATTAAGAACACTTAAACATTATGCAATCAGTGCCACCAGATGTGGTATCCTGTCCGTTTGTAAAAAGTTTCCAATATTTAAAAAAAACACATACAGACAAACAAAGCACAGAGTTCTGTTAGCAGCTCTCTGTTGTGGTGAACAATGATAAATGATAAATCAAGTCAGGGTCTGAGGGAACAGAATGTCAAGCTGTAGTTATTTTAAAAAAGTTTTTATATCTTATGTTGAGAAATGAAGGAGTTGCAGCTGTTTTGGTCAAACCTTGAAAATAAGGTTATGCACAATCTCATGCGATATAGCGAGCTGTCACGCTCAGAATATATATTGTAGATAATGCTCAGCTACTAACACACCAAGCTTGAGCTCAATATCTGTTAAATTGTGTTATATAATTGAGTTTTAGCCATTTTTGTGTTGGCTAATGTTGATTTGCTGTGGTAACTATCTTGAATTTGACTGACTCCAAAAGTTAATCAGTTGTCGTACATCTAGTGATTACCCTCTGAAAATGTTATCAAATCCATCCAGTGGTTCATGAGATATTTTGCTAACAGACAGACAGGGTTGACTCCAACAGTTAATATCAATGTTCTAAGCAAAAATATTGTACAATTTGTAGGGCTCAAAATATGTGTTGGGATGATGCTCATCTACTACCATGCCAAATTTGAGCTAATTTTAGTAAAATTTACTGAATTATAGCAATATTTGTGTTTTCTGAGCTCAATTGACTATAGTGGCCATCTTGAATTGGGTTTGCTACAAAAGCTAACCAATTGTAGATGTACATCCATTGATCATTTTCTGCAAGTGTGATTTGTTTTGTAGTTTATGAGATATTTAGCTAACATTCTGACACATGAACACTCATTCAAACATAGGTAAAAATATTATTACCCACCTTTTGGCAGCTGGTGATTAAAAATGATTTTAGAAAAGTCTCTGAAGTCTCCAGGGAAAGAGGCAGCTGGTTTACAAAGTCTTGTAATAAGAAGGATACGCTTTTAACACACATACCATTGCACCATTTCCTATCCATATCAGTTCCAGTGGTCTTGTTGGAAAAAAGAATAAATTCCGATTCATTGTCTCGCTCTGGGACCCATCTTATGAAATATGGATGAATGAAAAGGCACAATGGCAGCTGCTGGTCATTTTTTTATAGACTGTGAAAGACAGGATAATCTGCTTCCTTTGCTTTTCACTGCCACCTCTTTCTTCTTTCCATGCATTCAAACACAAATGATGCTTAGGGGGGTGGGGGTATTGTTTCTGAAACAGACTTGGAAGCAGCTTGCTTCTCCATATTTAACTAGTTCAGCATGTGTCCTGTCTGCAGGGAGATTCTCTACAAAGCACGGAGACACACACCATGGGGGAGAAGTGGGATTATCTCTGACATGTTATACAGAACAAATGAAACAGTGAGGACAAGCACAGTGCATGTTAGAATATTGGAGCATGAACTACAAAGGGTTGTATTTTTAATGCTCATGTGGCCAACTGTTGATCATGTCTTCATCTGTTTCCACACAGTATTGCTCAAAAACCCATCGTAACCTGTCAGCATAAATAAAAGACAGCTCTGAATAAAAACACATCCACTTAAGACCTAATAGACATTTACAGACTTTTAATCCCATTTTGTTGCTAGGAAGCAGGACATTGGGATTAGGAGGCAAGGTGTGGCCAGGAGAATTAACACCATGACTGAAAGATGTGATATTCCTCCAAAACCCCATAATGTGAGAAAATTTAGCAAAAGGACACTTGTGTTACAAGATGTACTCTGGGCTGGTGATATTTAGACAGCTGCCATCAGTGGGGGAAAAAGGAAAATACAACACTAGTTCTGAAAAAGATGGGACATTGGAAAAGCAGTACTCTGTGAATCAACTCTTGGAATCTATTGCAAAAATCAAAGCATGGATGTTGCTGATTTTTTTTTACATTTTAATGAACAAAAGACCATGGTATTGGTCAACAACAAGGTATTGTTGTTTAAACCCAGTGATGCTTCCAAAGTCCATGCTAGTCTGAGTCCTTTAACTCAATAGTTGACTCAGACAGTAGCCCTGGGTTTGAGACTGGACAATGATTTTAAACTTAATGCAAATATTAAATAAGGGATCAAGTTCAGTTTTTATCACTTGAGACAACTGGCCAAGATCAAACCATTTCTTTCACTGTATCATTTAAAGATTTTTAAGATTTTTTTATCTTTATCATTTTATCATTCATTTTGGCTACTGCAATGCACTTTACGTCGGACTGAGCCAGTCATTACTTAATCGACTTCAGCTGGTTCAAAAGGCTGCTGCTCACCTTTTAACTGGTACCAAAACACAAGAGCACATCACTCCTGTTGTAGCATCACTACATTGGTTCCCAGTTCATTTCCGGATTGATTTTAAAGTTCTTTTATTTGTTTTTAAATGCCTGCATGATCTCACCCCACAGTATCTGTCCGACCTGTTCCAGGCGTACGTCAGCAGATCAGTTACTGTTGGTGGTTCCAAAGGCAAAGAGGAGGTTAAGAGTTGACCAATCCTTTTCAGTCGCTGCTCCCAAACTGTGGAGCGATCTGCCTTTGCAGATCAGACAGACTCAATTTTATTTTTCTCATTGGGTGTTAATACAGTTTGAGATGTTGGCTTTTTGGTTTGATTTTTATAATTTTAACTGTTCATTATTTTTACTGTTTTATTGTTTTCATGCTTGCTAGAACTTTTACATGTTTGGAATTTTTGTTTTACTTTGTTCTTTTATCAGTGTACAGCACTTTGGCCAACAGTTGTTTTTTCAAGTTCTTTATAAATAAAGTTGTATTGTGTAAAACATTAATAAATATATAATTTTTCTATTTATTTATTTTTAACTCCCCGTGTAGTTATGAGGGGTGCACTTGTATTAAGTTGTGTTTTTAGTGATTTGCAGTGCCAGGTAAAGCACACTCCATTTAGTTGAAATGTCAGCCATGATTTGCTGCTTCTCAACATTTTGAGCAGATTGTACCTTCACACCATGGATGGTTCTAATTTACTGTAACACACACTTTGAAGTTGACAAGTTTGTCCTAACACAGGACAGGTTTCTCCTGTCTTCAGCAAAGCGTCCTGCCTGTGAACCCTGTCAGGACCACCTCAGCAGGGTGTCTGCAGGGGTCGAGCTCAGGGTCCATTTGACAAGCTGTCATGTGTGTGGTAGTGAAACCGTCCATCACACTGTTAGCTAATGTATGATGAAGGCATGTGCTCTCATCACTGGTGTCTAAGCACCATTCTTACAAGCTAGACTGCCTTGGTTAAGGCCAGGCGACGGCAGAGTTATCTATTATGACAGCACGTCCAACTGAACAAGCAAAGACCTGTCCTCGAGCCTTTTACCAACACATGAGAGTCTGTAACTCAGCCTCTTCTCTCCTGACAGCAAAACAGTCACACTGAACAGAGTACCTAAGGAGTCCACTGAATTATACATGGCCTTGACTATTGGAAGAGGCGGTGAGGCCCCCCCATTTAGGTAGATTTATGACTCCTGTCCTGGGACTGGGTGGGGTGTCCCAGATCCTGAGTCTGTTATCTGTTTTGGAAGAAAATTTCTGACATAGCTGGGTGGACGCCTGCCGCGCTCTTCCAGTCAGCACAACACCAGTGTAGTCTCCCAGGCTGCACAAATGTTGTCTGAATGCTGTTAGGTGGAGTGATTTACAAAGAGCTGCAGCTGCCTCTGAATTAGGAACAAGGAGCTGGGGAGGTGCTGATAAGCTTTAAAGGGATAGTCTAGTCATTTTTAAAGTGATGTTCTGTCAAATAGTTATCAATAGTTAGTACTTTATTAGCTGTAACATCAGTCACAGAACACAAAGAGGCAAAAGTCTTCATTTAGGCTAGGCTAACAGCCAAATGAGGGCCTGTTGTTTATTGTTTTTTAGATCTATTAAACAACATCTTCTCAATAATGCCATACCTGTGGGAAAGAAGGCTACATTAGTTAATATTAAATCTATACACTTTTGCATGATACTGTTTCATTAGTTTGTCACCGTTTTCTCAACTTCAACAATCAGCAGCCTCTGCACCATTGGCATATGCTCAGCACACATACATTCACTTAGTAACAGGGATGTTCAGGAGAAAGTGGCTGCAAACAAAACAAACAGTGTCACGCATAAGTGTAGAGGTTTAATGTTAGCTAATATAGCATTCTTTCACATCAGTATTTAGTTTTTCAGAAAAAGTTGTTTCACAAGCCTGAAAAATACAAAAAACAAGCCCTTGTTTGGCTAGCCATTAACCTAGCCTAGACAAAGACTTTTCTCCGCTTCTGCCATTTCCTCTATACTCTGTGTTCTATCCCTGATGTCACAGCTGATGAGATACTAACTAATGGTGACTTTTTGATAAAATATTGATTCAAAAATGACCAGACTATCTTTATAACACTGCTATTATAACCATAGACTATCCATCCATCCATCCATTTTCTTTACCCGCTTTTTCCATTCCGGGTCACGGGGAGCCGGTGCCTATCTCCAGCAGT
>JAOXNZ010000030.1:23190095-23201040 GCA_028566095.1 Kryptolebias brasiliensis
TAAATAGCAAATCCATACAGTGTGCAGGTGAAGTAGTTCAGTGCGTAGTACTGTACTACAACAGGTGTGTCATTCTTCAGCTTCCCAAAGGACAAGACAGTCTGATGGATGTGGTTAGTTTAGCTCCTGCTTGAAAATTATAACCAAAAGTCTGCTGACTGACTGTGAAGTTAATGTTTAGAAGAGGAGCACCTGGAACACAAACCTTCAATTACAAATATTACGGTCTATTGGCTTTATGCCGAAAAACCAAGAATGTTTGCCAGGAGCCGTCTGGACTATTTTCAATTACAAAAAGAAGGTAGAAAGAGAGGTCCTCGCCACAGAGAATGAGACGCTGAAAAGACGGGAGCCTACCGCAAGCGCACGTGTGTTGGAGGTACGTAGGCCTGATAATCATTACATAATTTTGTAATTCAGTGAAATTTGCTCGACAAACAAATATAGTGACAGTGTATTGATTTGATTATCGGGAGATTCTCAACACCCAGAACTCTAATGAGGAGGAAGTGATCGAGCCAGTCACATCGTAAATATAAATATGTGACCTGTGCTGCAAAATGAGACATACTGAACACAGGTAGCAGTGCAGGAAAAAATAAATGAGATTAAATGAGATTAGGGGAAGAATGCGTCCATAAAAGACACCATTTCGCAAACCGACTAACTAAAATAGCATATAATCTTCCTAATCTACCTTTATATCAAAGTTTTCTAACTAGTATTTCTTCAGAAAAAAACTTTTTATTTCTAATCCTATTAGTTTCCTTTGAACCTGACCATTTTTCTCTGCTGGCTGACAAAGTGCTGGGAAACTCCTTGAAGACTGTGTGACATCACTGTAAAGCTTGGGGGTTCCCCTTGTGAAATGTGGGGCTGGAGTTGCCGACAGCATCCCTTCAGACCAAAAACAAAACCGGTTTTCAAACCGGTATTCTTGTTAGCAAAACTTGCTTCTTCTGCTTCCATTTTTACTGATAAACACTGCGACAGTAACCTCCTCAGTGTCCCTCAGTGACCTCCTTCTACATCACCAACCAAGGAGGTAACACCGCCTGCACAATCACCCCACTTTGGGATTTTTACACAAAAACTCTAAAAATAAGTCATTAACTTTTCAAATCAGAGAAATGGGCGGTAATGTTTTATGGAAGTGTTTAACTAAAAGAAAAACGTGAAAAATCATTATTTTTATATTTTATTTCATTTAACCTTTAAACTATAGAAATGGTGTAATAGAAAAAAATAGTGGTTTTGAGAGTGTGACTTTTCAACACTGTGGAATACCTTAAAAACGGCACGTCAAGTCGACAATAAAGGCATTGAATTTTATTCTATTCTATTCTCAGGAACTTAAAGGAAGTTTTGACCTGATCTTTTATCTGTGAAAAGCCCAAAGATTTATTGAGGAGCTCTAAAACAGCCCATTTCTAACCTGCTAAAGGAAGGACAAATGCTACTTCATTTCAGACTCGAGCTGAATGGATCCATTGTAATGAGTTAGTGTCTCACTGCTCATAAACTACAGAGTCGTGCGTCATGTCGCAGCTGATGAGTGAGTGGAGGCTGTCTGCTGACCGTGGCAACATTCTGGAGGAAGGCCCTGACGCTGTCTGTCATCTCTGGACCAGCTGCAGATCCATCAACTGCAGAAGGAGGGGGGGCTGCTGACCTGATGGTCTGCTCTCATGGCAGGGAGGGCCTCACACAGTAACCTGCCATAAAACAAATACATACAAGTATTTAAATACAACTTAATAATACAAATGTGTGTCTCTTTTGAATGACGCAAAACATCTTAAATACTAAGTTCCCATTAATCCATCTCCATGCTTACATCAGCTTCTTCAGATGTAGAAAAAGAGCCTTTATAAATAATTCCTCTTTATACAACAAACCCTTTATTTGACTTTAGAAACAGAGACCATGCTATTGTTCAGTTTTTGATGTTCAAACATATTAATTAAACTTTCCTAGGCTTGCATATAAATGATTAAATTTTACTTTTGAATCTCTCCTATAAAGACATCACTTGTTATGACAGGAAGCCATTTTGTGCTGACTCATCAGTGATGATGATATCCGTGTTAAATCACGAAATGTAAACTTTTCAGAGTCGCGGAATAATTTTGATACTATCTTTTTTTGTTCAAATGAGCACAAGCCTTTAGGGTAATAACAAAAACAGCTTACAGTAATAGTAAAGAAAGAAGGAAACACAAACTGTCCAGATGAGAAACTGTCTGACGGGATCTTTTGTTCTTAGCAAACTAAACTTAGAAAAACAAACAAAGCCGTCGTCTGTTCAAATTTTGTCTCCCTTATTTGTAACAAACCCATTAATTTTATTCATAGTGGCCTTAAAAACAATGTCACCCACCCATCTAACAAACAAGCTTTGAAACCAGATAAAAGTGATTTTTCTTAGTGTCGACCCTACTGTAAACAGTGTTGAAGACGTTAGCAAACTGACGGTTAGCTAAATTACTGTCTCAGAGTGAAGTGAACCCCGCTTCCAAAAACTCCTTATGTTTGATAAGCGAGGAGCTTCCTTCAGTAGACTGCTCAGCAGGATATCTCTGCTCTCATAAACCTTGACTTTCGGTGTTTTTTGTCTCTGTGTTCTGCTGCTAGCTTGTCTCTAGCTAAGTCTTCACCGCTCAGCAACTAAATGTAACTATGGGGCTTTCTGCCAAAACGGCGCCTCGACAAGAGAAACAGAGTCAAAGACAGAGCACACAGTGAGCCACGGCGTTTTCCTTACCTCATGCGACAAGTTCGGGGTTATTGCCTCGTTAATTATGTCTTTTTACCCCCTTAACGTGACAACAACAAACACCAAACAGAGCCTGCCAGCAGCCAGGGCCGTGGAAAACATATTGCGCAAACTCCGACCTCTAAGAATCATGGGAAGTGTAGTATTCACTCTTCAAAGTTTGAAACGGACCGCTTTACTGTGTTTAAACAAATAAATAACTTCCTAAAACGCAAATAAACTTCTAACTCTATAACATTAATCAGCATACATTTAGTCGAGATTATATTATGTTATCAAGGTTACAATAAAAATATGCTTTGTTTATGTTTGAGCTTTTTTATTAAAGTGGAAACTATTTAATTCGATTCAATGGTGTTCTTGTAACCTTTTACTTCATATGTTAGCTAGGCTTGAAATGAAATTAAATTTATTTTGAACATTTGAGTGACAAATGTTAACTGGAAAAATGTAATTTTGCATTTAAAAGATTTGACACAATGTATTTTGCATATACTGCTTTATAAGTGTTTTTTTATATATGTATGTAATTTGATGTTGGTATTAAAGATATGATCCAATCTAGCTTGAATCTTTTTATTTTGATAAAACAAAACTATTTGAAGAGTTGAATGTTTAGATCATGACTCAATAAAGATGAACCAATATGTTTTACACGGAGCGTAAAATCCTGTTGCTGTGGTGAGCTCCTCAGAGGCCCTCCCACCAGGCGGTGCAGTTTTCAGACAAACCTCATGCATTCATCCTCTCTCAGACGCTGTTCTGAGCTCAGTCCCACTGTTTCCTATGTTAAAAGGGATCTCATACTCCACCCATGGTTGTTCTGAGGATTAGAAATGTGCACAAAAGAAAATATGCACTCATTTGCTTGTGCATAGTTGGCTTCATGATCTATAAATATCTCAGGTAAGTACTGTCTGGTAGTTTTGTTTTAGGTGGTGCTGCTTGTTTGTGCCTTTTCAGTTCTTTATTACAGATCTGTCCTTGTAGCTATTTACTTTATGACTCATAGGTTTACTTTTGGTCCACAACAGGTGTCCTCTTTTGGGAATTAAATTAAAAATAAATTTGAAAGCAACATTATAGATGCTATAGACAAATATACAATGTAAAATAATATCTTTGTAAATGTGCTGAAATTTGCCTTAGCTTATCATACGGATGGGATTCTGGTTCTGGGTGATACTTTTTGCCAACTCAAGACATCTGCAAATTGCAAATTCCTATCAGCCATGTCATGTGGTCAGTTGTAGCACAACGGGCTTGTGTGTCACATAATGGGATTGTGATATGAGCAATCCACTACTTCTCTTCCAGCACGCCAGCTAAGAGGTGGAGGATGAGCAGAAAGGTGGGCCTAAGTGCCAACACGTCCCAGTTCACCCTGGAGGGAGAGTCCTTCCGTATCCTCGGCGGCTCCATTCACTATTTCCGGGTACCCAGGGCCTACTGGAGAGACCGACTGATGAAGATGAAAGCCTGCGGCATCAACACCCTCACTGCGTATGTCTACCACACAGCTGTTGTTTTACATTGCAACCCTTTTCACCAGTTCAATGTTCATGTGCGTATCCTTGCAGGGATGTGCCATGGAGTCTGCACCAGCCAGAGAGGGGGGTCTTCAACTTCCACACACAGCTGGATTTAGAGTAAGGAGAATGTTGTTCTTCTTGTCTTTAATATGGAACAGTCTCAATTTACTTTATATACTCCAGCTGGTAAAATTGTTTGACAGCACAGGATAAATTTCTATATATACTGATGATACTAAGTTATTTATCCATGAAGCCTGCCGAATCCAGTTTATTACTAAGATTACAAGAATGTCTTAGAGACATAAAAAAAACCTTGATTACTCTTAATTATCTGATTTTAAATTCAGACAAAATGGAGGTTACAGTTTTTGGACCTGAGTATGTAAAGGTAGTAGACTGTTGGTGACTAGTTGGTGAACAGCTTTTGTTAAGGAGTCTCTTGCGGTATTTGGGGGCCTTTTCAGTTTCTTTGTTCGAGTTGCAGAGGCTAACAGTACTGTTGCTTGAATTTTTAAAATGTTCAAAAAATATGTATGACAGATTTTCTCTCAAAATAGTCACAAAGTTGTTGTGAGCATCTTAAACCCTTCTCGATTTTGTTGCAGGTGTCTCAAGATCATAAGTGCTGTATATTGACACATGCATGGGAGCTCTCTTCTGACAGTAAACATGTCCAGGTCTAAAAGCCACACTAATGATAAATAATGATGATTTTTAATCTGATCCAAATCTGGGCGGCATGGTGGGAGCAGTGGTTAGAGCTGTCACCTCCCAGCGAAAAAAAAAACACAGAATCATCTCCTGGCCTTGGGCCTTTCTGGGTTGAGTTTGCATGTTCTCGTGTGTGCGTGAGTTTACATGACTCTGGTCTCCTCCCACAGACCAAAAACATGCATGTTAGGTTAACTGGTAACTCTAAATTGTCCCTCGGGGAGAGTGTGAAAGGTTATTTGTCTCTATGTGTCCCTGTGATGGACTTGAGGCCTGTCTCACAGTGACTGCTGGACATAGGCACCAGCTGCCCACGACCCAGAAACAAAAAAACGGATAAAGAAAATGAATTGATGGATGGTCCGAATCTGCCTATATTTTCACTTTAAAGGTGTACTTCAGTCAATTAAATTATAATGTGGTGGCGGCTGCCGAAGTGGGTACAATGTTGGTGGAGGTGGACAACAAAATAATGTGCATGGCCAAGAATGAAGTTTTGCAATAGGCTGTGATTTAAAAAAAATAGCCATTCAAAACATGACCGCATAGTTCTCCGGTTGCAAAAACTCAAAATTCCTTGAGGCTGCAACAGAAAATTTGCATATTTTTTCCTGCAATTTTGATTTGACAACTAGTCCCCAACAGTTGCAGCCCAGTGAGACCTTTACGGTGGATGGCATTACCTTGGCCTCCAGTACCACTGTGGAGAACCTTAGTGTTATTTTGGACCAGGACAGCTCTTTTCCACCTGCACAATGTTACTAAAATTAGAAATATTGTGTCCAAAAATGGTGCAGAAAAACTGGTCCATGCATTTATCACTTATAGGCTGGACTAGTGCAATTTTAACTCTAAAAAGTCTTCAGTTCACTGTTGCTTGTGTGATGCTCAGGATGGGAGACTGTGCCTAAAGAAAGCTTTGACACAATCTGTGGCTTCCTTAGACAACGTTTTACATGTTGGCACTTTCTAATACAGAAATGTCACTGTATTGTATTATAATCGATTTGAATTTGGATCTGTTTCAAATTTGAATTTATGATTTGGAATTATTTTTTGTTGTACCCTGAGATAACATTTGTTTTGAATTGGTGCAATATAAATCAGCTGAATTGAATTGAATTGTTACTGTTACATACAGTATGTTGCTTATCTTTTTAACAATAATGCACCCATGTAAACAAAATATCCAACCTAAAAAAGTCAAAAACAAGATTTTAACCCCACCCTTAGACCACCTTCCTACCTGTCCTAACAATATAAGCTGCTGTGAAACCTTTTGGGAAAACTCTCCTCTCTTTCTCATCATCTAAAGCCCCGTTCATGAGGGACAAACAAGACTCTGAGTCCCACCTGGCAACAGTAATATCTCCACAACAACAACTTATCACAGCAATTAACAACACAGTGGGGAGAAGTTAGGAGCAATGTGACATTATGAGCTGCTTTTGTTTTTGCCAGGTGTCTTTCACATCTCATCAAATAACATGAAAGTTTTTTAGGACCTCACCATAAGCCTGACCTTTGTGTGATTTTCAGAGCCTACATTAGTCTTGCAGCTGAACTGGGACTGTGGGTGATTTTACGTCCTGGTCCATACATTTCTGCTGAGCTGGACTTGGGAGGACTGCCAAGGTAGCACTGCTGGTCTTTACACATGACTCCCTATAAAGCAGATTTTCTCTGTATGTGTGAAAAGAGATGAAGGTTTGAGCAGGGAGCAAAAAATACAGTGACACTTGAGGAGGAACATCTTTTTCTTTACATGAAGGCAATCCCATCTAATGAAATCTGTCTTTAAGTCATTTATGAATACAACCTTTTGTCCTTTTGTACAAAAAACTTTGTCAAATGTTTGTTTCACATTAAAATAAAAAATGTTCTTTCTGTTTTAAAATAAATTGCTTCACATATCAACTTAAAATTCACTCCAGATTTACTAATTATTAGGCCATCAGTAAATAAGGTGTAATACTGCTTTTTAGTATTTGTGTCCTGTTTGACTGTTTGTCTCTGATGAAGATGACAGTGGCACTCTGTTGTTTTGTTGACCGTGGTTTATTTTTCCCTTTAAAGTTGAGCTCCAGCTCTCAGCTGCTTCTACACGCTTTAACTAAGGCTATAATGGGGTTTTGGTAATGTTTCATCTAAACGGCTATAGTTTTATTGATTTTACAGCAGAATATCTGATTCCACAGCTCTCTTTTCCCTGTTTTAATCTTTCTGAAAACAAATAACATTAAGAGTAAAGCAAAATTAACATGGCAACACAAAACCAGAAAATTACATATTTGTGTTGCGAGCGATCAGGGTGAAGAAGTCACATCTTGCTGTTAGGGAAGAGCTGCTGAGTGTCTTGTTCATTATAATGAACTCTTTGTTCTTGAAGCTGTGGATAAAAACCTAAGCATGTTGTTTTCTTTCTTCCTGCAGCTGGCTCCTCAGAGACGGCAGCATTAGGCTGAGGACGACCCATCCTGCCTTCACTCAGGCCGTCAACATTTACTTCGACAAACTTATACCAAAAGTGGTTCCGCTGCAGGTCATACTTTACCAGTCAAGTTCAAAACAAGCCTGTCTTCAGTTTGTTTAAGGTTTCCTCCTCTCACCAAAATGCTTGATTCTGCATTTTAGTTCAAGAAAGGAGGTCCCATCATTGCTGTGCAGGTTGAAAATGAATATGGATCTTTTGCAAAGGATCAAAGTTACTTGTTATTCATTAAAGAGGTAAAGTTCTTGGCTTATTTTGTTAAATTTGCGCAGAAACATGAAATGCTGGGTGGTGTCTGCCTACAACAGATCAGTCCGATGATTTTCACTCCTGAGTTTCATTTTGAAAGGCCTTACAGTCCAGAGGGATCAGTGAGCTTTTGATTACATCAGACAACCACAACACACTGAAGTCAGGTGGTGTCCATGGAGGTACAGCATTGTATTTTATTCCAAGAGCACACAAAAACACACACATAAATATATATGTATATATGTTTATTGTTAAATATTGTTGTATTTTTTTGTCTGTTGTTGCAAACAAAGAATTTCCCAGATAATACAGAACATCTACATTTCACAGCGGTTCATGCAAATCCTATTTTATAGAATGTTTCACCCCCATTAGTTTTACATGACACAGTTATTCACGAATATTCTGGCAGGAGTATTATAAAATCCCTGCCAAAATTGACACCAGGCGGCACTGGAAGTGTTACACCTAGCTGCTTCTGCCAATATTTGTGCTCGCAAATAATCACAGAATTATATATAAATTAAAGGCCTAGCATTCCTTGAAGGAATGCATATCACCCACCACTTTTCGTGCCAGAGTTTTAGACATGGATCATCTTGTGTTGAGAAATGACTATGGGTTGTAGTTGTCATAATCAATTTCATGCAATTTCATGAAATGTCACGCTCAGAGTGTGCATTGGGAATGACTCTCAGCTACAACCACATCAAACTATAGCTCAATAACAGTAAAATTGTCTGAGTTACAGCAGTTATGTGTTTGCTAATGCTGATTTTCTGTGACAACCATCTTGAATTGGGGTTACTCCAAATGTTATTTAGTTGTAGAGGTACATCCAGTGGTTACCTTTGGGTGCTTCATTAAAATCTGTCTAGTGGTTCATGAGATATTTTGCTAACAGACAAACATGGTTAACTCCAAATGTTGATGCAGAATTTTTAAGTAAAGGTCTTGTGTAATGAGTAGCACTTGGAGTATGTGTTGTGACTGACTCTGACTTAACCAATCATTCTGTTGTCTTGTAGCCATTAGGTCAGTGAAGCTACAGAAGCTGAACCAAAGAGACATCCAGGAGCTGAATGCTATCCAGGTGTGTGTGACCTTTCACCTAGTCACACAGAATGTGAGTTTTCTCATCTGACAGTCTGAATCTTTCTGGGACTGGTTTTCAGCCCAACAGCCCCTCCCTGGTGATGGAATACTGGACCGGTGGCTTTGATATATGGGGTGACCTCCACCACGTGTTGCCTCCTGAGGGTAAGCACCGACCACTAATTTAGCAGTTAGACTTTTGACATAAGTCTAAAACTCTCTACTGCTGTTCACCATCAAGAAACATAGAACATGTGCTTCTGTTTTTGTAGATCTATAAGTCTTTATAGGCTTTACTGATCCACACTCTATTGAAGCGCCTCCTTTAAATTCTAGTGTTCCAGTCATCAAACTTTACTTTGCCATGTATGCCAAGGTTTAATAGTTTTCCCTTTTTTTTCTGTACTTTATTTGGCCTATAACTACTTCTGAATAATTTGTGCTAATTTAGCTATTCATATATCAAAATATTCAGCTCATTCAGAAGCAGGACTTTTGGTTTTTGTAATTTCTATAGTTTTTTAAAGTATGAAAAATCCCCATAGAAATACATTGAGAGCTTGTCAGTTCCTTCAAACATATTGTTTTCTTTAAAATCTGCTTCAGCATGCTTGCTCTAGTTTAGTCTTCTTATCCTCCTTTTAGCTTTTAGCTACCAAATTGCTACATTTAGCGAGCCTTTTGCTACTTTTCTACCTTTAGTTTCCAGTTACTGTTCTGCTACTTTTAGCTTTTAGCTAACATTTTACTACTTTTAGCTACCCCTTTGTTCTTTTTACTTTCTAGCTATAGTTTTGCTACAGTTCGCTTTTAGCTATCCTTTTGCTATTTTTTCGTAGTGTTTTGTTACTTTTAGCTTTAGCTAGTGTTCTGCTTGTTTAGACTTCAATAACTCAGTTTAAGCTTTCTTAGCAAATTTCACAAAGTCTTTCAGCACTCAGTAATTACACTTCATTTTCACAAAAAAGAGAGCAGTAGAGTTGAAATTGTTTTGTTCAAAACTTGAAAATAACATGATGTGTAATCTTGTGATACTGCAAGATGTCACTTAGTGTGGGTTGTGAATGACTCTCAGGAACTACCACATCAAATTTAGCTCATTATTTGTAAGGTTATAGCTATTTTTGTGTTGGCTAATGTTGATTAGCTGTGGCGGCCATTGTGAAATGGATTGACTCCAAAAGAAAATCAGTTGTAGATGTATCCAGTGGTTTAACACACACACACATGCACACACACACAAACACACGCCAAAAGGGCTACAGCACAAACAACTCATTTATAGTATGTCAGTTTATATCTTTACTTTTCTCACTAGTAACTCTTTTCCTCAAATTGTTCCAATCTACTTGAAACAGTGCTTTGCAAGTCAGTTCACATGTTTTTGCAGGAGGCGGTCATCTTTATACCCACAAAAGAAATGCAAATGTTAAAAAGTATGGTCAAATTGTTTTTGCATGATTCACTTTAGCACCTGGAAACAGGTCATTATTATCAATAAAAAGTTTTAAAGTTAGTATAACTACCTTGTGGCAGGGCTGTTCCATCCATCCATCCATCCATCCATCCATCCATCCATCCATCCATCCATCCATCCATCCATCCATCCATCCATCCAAACCACAGCTCTGCCATGTCACCCAGGGTTGTTCTGAAACTATACTATGATAAATGCTTTGTAAAAAAATATTAGTGAGAATATCCATGTTTCTTTTCAGATATGGTGTCCACCGTGAGGGAAATTCTGAGGCGAGGCATGTCTGTTAACCTGTACATGTTCCATGGAGGATCCAGTTTTGGCTTCATGAGTGGAGCGCTGGCCAATCCTTCCTACAGAGCTTTAGTCCCCAGCTATGGTTGGTTCCTCTGCTTTGTTAACCACAAACAAAGTAGCAATGGTTTCCATGCAAATAGAATTTTGATGCAATCTTGTTTTTTATTTATTTACTATTGGTTTATTTAGCAGAGACACTGCACAATAATAAGCATTTCTGAATATGTAAACAACCATCCAAAAAAGGTTAAAAACAAAAACAACTGGACTTCAATTTGTAGTTTGAAGACGTTTCGCTTCTCATCCGAGGA
>JAOXNZ010000030.1:23411071-23421213 GCA_028566095.1 Kryptolebias brasiliensis
ATTTTAAATGTTTTTGGTGATTCATTCTTACTTATTTGCAGTTATGAGGTGGTACAGGTCACTGCCTGCATTTGTCAGTAGATTTATCATATCACCCTGTGAGCAATGATCTGAACTGCAGGCAGCTCCAACAGAGTCTCACTGGGGCAGAAATGATTCCACCTTGTGAAAACATTCTGCTGGTTTTAGCTCAGTGATACGGCCACTACAAACACTAAACCTAATGTGAGCTTATTTAATACAGGAATAATGTGCAGCAAAACCTGCTGCATATAACAGTGGAGATTTTTGTTTAAAAATCTATTTCTAAAATTAGAAGATGAATTATCCTTTACCACATTCCAAGCAATGGACATTCATTTGTTGCCCACCTCCACCCACCTCGTTCCACAGCCTTCACTTCAAAACACCTGCACTCAGTCTGTGGCATGTGTGTATTTGTGCTAATTGCAGGAGTTGGAGAAAATAAATAAAATGTAGGCTATTAGTTAGTATGTTGGGGTGTACCCCCAGACATCACGGGCCTGTTATTGCTTAATTGACTGCTTTAAAATACTACTACTCATCTAATTTTTTCCACTTTTCTGGTGAGGTGGGGAGGTGAACCCTGGGTAGCTTCAAGCACTCAGCCCTTGTTGGTGTGATCCATTCCAGGAAGAGTGGCAGGTGGGGAGTTTTACTGGAGTGGTACACCTGTCAAACGTTAATATAAGGAGCGCTCAGGGGGTGGGGGTAAAATCTCCCATGAATCCGAAGTGAAACTTTTTTTCATAAACACTTCGATGCACATTTTATTTTGCAAGTTTAAATAATGCATACAGTGTCAAGCTACAAACACGTACATGTTTTCACAAAAAATATACAGCTGTAGCACTCTAGAATTACCTAAATTAAATTATGAAGGGTTCAAAACAGGGTTCAGATGCCCACAATAACATGCAATTATTTAAGGATAACCACTGTGCTGCAAATTGTTTTAACGTGTCACAATCCATGCAACACAGATGCCCTGTATTTGTGTGAGGAGACTGAGAATACTTGCGAATGTTTCCAGACATTTTGGAAACCCCATCTCAAATGCCATTCACAATTTGGCGAGCATAGTGAGATACTGGCTCCACTGGCTCTTTAGCACTCAAGAGTGAGTGTTGGAGTTGAGTCTCTGCTACAATCACTCCAAATTTCAGCTTATTATTTGTAAAACCAATCACGATAAAGCTATTTTTGTGTTTGCTAAAGCTAAAGCAAAGCTGTCACGGTCATCTTCAATTGGGTCAGCTCAAAAAGTTGTAGATTTACATCCAAGATAATAATGAATAGTGACAATAATAATGCCGTGTTCGTACCTGACAGAGAACAGCTTCTCCTCCGTCAGCGCCGTGGGTCACCCTAACAATAACCATGTCCCTTTGCTGAGGGAGGTCACTTTGCAGCTCTCCCCACAGCTCCACTTCTCCTCCTCCCTGAGGATCCCTAATGTAGACTTTTTCACATGCCATGATGCTCAATTTCAGCTCTGTGCTGTCCTCTCTGGAAAAAACCAGCCTTCTGACCTGCAGTTGTTGTCTTTCTCTGATTTCCAGATGGAGACCTGCTGGGCACAAGGCGGAGCCTAACCCCAGAACCTTTCCACCTTCACTCAAGTATGTGAGAAAACGTGTCTGAAGCTCAGGAGTCAGAGATCCCTCCTCTGCCAGGACCAGGAGTCTGGTGTTGTCCAGCCAAGGATCACTTAGTGCCTGCTGTGGCAAGAGGGGGTAGATGATGTTGGTTTCCACATTTATACACTCTGATAAAAGCTGATGAATTGCCTGAAAGCGCTGTTGACAGCCACCTGTGTACACCAAAACATTTGGTAGTTTGTGTGTACAGTCATATCTAGCACTTTGACTACAACACTCTTTAGCATCATACTCCAGCTCATCTACACACCCATCGACACTGTCCTGTACAACTGAGTTATCGTCAGGGAGGTCAGGGATGTTCTCTGCCGAGGCGTTTTTAACAGACAGAATGGTGCTGCTCTCCAGTTCCAAACATTCATGGCAGCTGGACAGGTGGAGGTGATGTCCATGGCCCTCCATATGCTGATGATTCAAAATACGGTCCCCCAAATTACCACCAGCTCCAAGATCCTGGGTGCCGGGGAGCGGCTCTGATCCCCGACGTTCCTCTACTCGCCTCTTCACTTCAGGTAGGAGGAACAGACTGCCTTTACGCCACTGTCCGTGCTGCTGCTCAGACAGCAAGAGACGAGGGAACGATTCTGAAACCACCTTTGCTGTTAGGGTGCAGGAGGGGGTCCTTGTGGTTTTTGGGTTCTGCTGACTCTGCTTCGCCAGCTTACTCAGAGTACACTCCTGAAGGAGAACAGCTGCACAAAAATACAAAAGGAACTATCAGAACCTGGCAGAAGAAATTAACAAACTGGTTCCAGCTAAATAAAATTGTGTTTTTTGCCTGTTGGACAAACCAACATGAAAAACTGTTTATCAAACTTGAGTATTTTGAGGTCATCACCCAATGAATACGCTAACGACTCTTAATGTAAAGAATTAAAAGGAAGTTTTGCAAGTTCAGCTGTTGTGGTCTATTTTATTTTCAGAACTTGTAAACAAAAAAAAAAAATCTTCAGCACTTTTTTTATTTTTAAGTATCCTTAACAGTTGTACAGAAGTGTGAGAAGTTGTATTTCTTTATTTTTCCACTGAGGACTGGCAGATGTCAACCACAGAACTTCTACTGAACACGAGGAGCTTGTATTTGGTTCAAACTTTAATTCCAAAGGAAATAAACATACTATCAGATTATTAAATATTTATTTGGTGTTTGAATTCAAGGTACAGTGTGTGCACAAACTACAAAGAGTAATAATGCTTAGTAATCAAACAGCACTCAGACAACTTGTTTGTAATCAGTAAAAGCTGTAATGTAAGACATTTCTTTGAAAAATGTTAACACTGATGAACACAGAAACTATGAGGTTTGAACAATAACACGAGTTGAAGACAACATACGGATTATCTTTGAAGGCACGAGTCCATCGTCCAGCTGAAGGCGATCTTCAATAAAGGCTACAGCGAGAAGACTGAAGTTCTCAACACTTGCTTGAGCCACGACCTTGAAAGGCTGCTCAGAACTGCAGGCCAAAGGGAAACAGTAGTCCGACCACTTCAGCACCTGCACACAACAAACACCACGTGTCGGGCTTTAGTCTCAGCTCATACAACAGAGTCAGAACAAACAGGATTTTAGGACATTTCCATGAAGAATGATGATTAAAAGTAGGAATTGTCAAACCATAACATCACTTTTTGTTCTGTCAAAATAAAGACATAAAAGATACAGTATGGGATCATAACAACAACAATAAAAGTGACTTGTAAGTAATAAAATACATGGCACAAATAGACGCATTCAGTTATAATCTCTGTAACTAAATGTAGCATTTATCATTAAATCAGAGAAATCATATCCACTGTGTTATGCCTGGGTGTGTGTGGGATGGATGGTATGAATACACCATCAAAGATTCTGGGATTTGTCCAGTGACCAAAAAACTAGTTCTTAGAAAGGCCTAAACCTGAACTAGATTCTCCTTCCACCCATTTTATCCAGCAGCCAGAGGTTTGACCTCTAGTTAAAAGATGAATGGACTTAAGGATCTGCGGGTCTTCTAAACATCAGATTTACTGTGGGGTTGGACGATAGGATAACAGACAATCCTTGTTCTTCAAACAACTGTAGAAGTAGGCTGTTTGTGGCCAGAAAGATGACAAAGTTACTGATTTGGGAACACTTTTGAGTAACTCGTTTTAAAACTAAACAAGACAAACCTCATCTGAGCAACCAGCTCCGAGCTGAAATTAGAAACTACAGGCAGATTTCCCTTACTGACAACAGCCATGCGGCTAACTTCTAATATGATGCCCTTACTGTCACAGCACACAATATTTTTGAAACTTTCAACCTGCGGGATAATGTCTTTAAAACTTGGAATGCTATGGAAGTCCAACATGGCTGAAATAGGTGTGCTGTGATGAAGTTTCGCTAAAGCTGAGAGTTAAGAGATAACCTACTTGGTTTCTCATTGTACAAGAATGACTATCAGAAGAGAGGCATGAAGCCCTGGATTTACTTGTCTTTCACACACCTGATTGCCCCTTGTGTTCAAAGATTTCTATAAAAACTGTGGCTGTTGAATGATCATTGTTCATTCATCTTGCAGTCTGCTTGATGTTTGAACCCGTGTTAACACGTTAAGGAAATCTCACCATAAGACTCCCTTTAAATATTTGATTCTCCTCATTACAGAACAGAAAATACATTTTGCCACTACAAGTAATTTATCACTGTACGGAAATTGCATTTTTGGAAATAATTGAAAGTAATCTTCTCAGATTAAAGCTGACAGTCTGAACTTGAAGATCATATTTTTTATAAAAGTTTCACTGAGATAAAAACATTTATGTCAGTCTCTAAAGATTTCTGATTGGAAAACAAAAGGACAGCAGCAGGTTAGATGATTAAGGACCATGATGTGGTCTGTGGTGCATACTTTCTTATTTGTTGCAGGTGGAGAAATGTATCCCACGGTGTGTCTTGCAGCTTCGATGATGAATGAAATATTCTCTATTCGTGGACCACTAACCAGTGAGGAGCCCAACAGAACCGTCCATTTGCTGAGGTCACCACATGCCTGTCGACATCACAAGAAACAACAACAGACCAGACATGAGTAAACTGCTCTGATCAGTTTGATCTGTGCAGGAGCAGGGTTAGGGCAGACAGAAAAACTCCATAAAACTAAAGTCACAGCAGGGGTGGTGGTGGTTCTGGACTGCAGCACATTTCAAAGGGTTCCAAATGTAATACATATCTCGCCAACAGGTAATACACTGGGGTGTTCCTAAATAATAAAATACAATTATAAAAAAGAAAAATATAGCTAAAATGTTTGCATCTCACTGACCCACTGTCATGATGCGTGGAGAAGGAGACGAACCCAGTATGCAGACTCATATTTAAATAAAGAAAACTAATTTATTAAATCAATGAAACAAAGGACTGACGTGGCAGCAAAACCTAAACAGACTCAATCAAGCAAGGAGGAATGAACCAGTGAGTGAGTGGAGGAAATGACCGGGTTATAAAGACAGAGGGAAATCAGTGTAAGTGGACACAGGTGAATCAATTACCAGACAAACGACAGGTGTAGATGGGCATGGCAGGTAGGCAGGGGAAAGGCTCAGGAGAAGTGAATGATGACTGACTGACATGAAACAAAACAGAGCTTAGACACAAAACCTGACAGGACGGTGGCATGACACAAAAAACAGACATTACACAAACCAAAACCCTGACACCCACATTTTCAATTTCAATGTGGATAAAATCATTCACGGCTGCTCCATTATTTAACAAGACAGGTTTTAAAAGTTTTCAGAGGCTGACAGTGTCCTAAATGTTGGAGATATTTCAAGCTAGCTGACAATAAAAGGATGGTTTGTACGTCCAGGAAGGTTTCCTGGGCAGAAGGAGAACAGGAGTGCTCCACAGAAAGAGGGGCTGTGAGGAGACGGCAGGAAAAACAAAATCTTTGTAAGCTTTATAAGCTGCTAAATGACTCTATGAAGTAAGACAGGTTGTCTGCTACATTTTTCACTAAATAAATGTTTGAGGAAACCTTTAGACCAGAATCTGGGCCCATGTTCAGGAATGCTGTACCAGTGTTGTGTTAAGTTTAGTTCCCCCATCAAGATCTGATTCTCCACCAGCTTTGTTCTATTTTCCTCCTAGTCTTTGTTGTTAATCAATAGTGTTTTTAGTAAAAAGCTAAAAGAGTTGGTCCTGACTTCTTTTTAGCCTCTTTTACCCATTGTAGCCTGAGAAACACACAACAGATTTCGACACAACACCTGTGTGTCAATGTGCTGTTGTACTGCATTCATTTGGTTTCTGCCTGTTTTACACATTTATTTGTGTAAATAATAATAGTGTAATGAATAAAACTTAAATCAGACAAATTAATATATAATCCATGAAATAAATAAATACAATTCATATACGATGTAAAAAAAAAAAAGTAGTTTCAGTAAAAAGAACATTTGGCAGAGTTACAGACTTTATTATTTTGTTTGAAGAGTGATTGAATAATTGTTTTAAAGTTGCATTGCAGCAAAAAAACTCCCCCCCTAATGGATTCAAGATCCAACTACCAAAGTCGGACTGCCAAGTAATTTATAATTTGGTTTATTCTGAGCTCTTTTTGCCTTTGTTTTGTTATTTTGTCAATGATGTGAGCTCTGAACTGGAAGTTGTTACAAGTCAGTGTAAGGATCAGAACAGGTGGTTTTCTGGCACAGATGGAGCCCCATACCCATCCCCTGGCGTGACAACCTTGACTTGTGTGACAAGCCGAGCAGGAGCTGTGAAACTGTGTGTCCCGCCCCCACTCACCACCTTGACTGTAAACAACATGACGCTAGCAGCTCAGCTAAACCAGGCTCAGGTAAACTCACCTGGAGCTCCGTGACATACACGGCCTTGTCTCCGAGCTGCAGGAACACGTTGTCCTCCGGAACCGGCGGGCTGGGACAGAGTCCAGTTGGAGGTGCTGAAGCGGAACCGGAGCAAAAACTGAAGCAAAAGGTTCTCTTACTGTTTTTCAGTCTGAACAGACTGTTCCGGATCAGCACCGAATAACACTTGTGAAAACGAACCCACATGTAGACGTAACACAGCGTTATTAACATCTTCTCCACCACACGCTGGTTGTTGAATTGTTTTTCCTTGTCATATTATTTTTATTATTATTTCCTTCAAATCACTGTCAAAATAAACCGTCCGGCTAGCTCACGTTCATCTTCTACTTTCTTTAGGCTGTCTACATCCGGTTTTCTTCTTCTTTTGAGGTTTTATGACGGTTGACACACCAACTGTAAGGTTTATCACCGCCACCTACTGGAAAGAGTTTTTTTGTTTATTCTTTTTCAGACTTATCTCACGAAATTCATTTCCAATGTATACTTAAAATTAATTACATTTAATGCAGTTTTGAGATGTCTCCTCTTATTTGTAAGCTGCATATCTCATAAAACATGCTGAACAGATTCTGATAGAGTGCACTGATTACAGGTTGTGTGCTTTCCTATCTTGTTAGGACCTCTATGACCCTCACTTTTCTTTTTACCACCTTCCTTTCAACACCAAGAGCAGCCAGTCCTGACTTGAATGAGTTTTTATTGTAGCTTTTAAAGCATATTCCTATTTGCCTATTAGTTTAAACTCTACCAGAGGCCAGGCAGTATCTTAGCTGTTCCTAGGACTGCGCTCTTCTGGACAGAGATCTCTGAGGTTGTTCCTGGGATCTGTTGGAGCCACTTTTACAGTTTGGGGGTCACATCACCGAGCACACACCGATGACGACTGGCACCACTGAGGCCTTGACTCTCCACAACCTCTCAGTTCCCCCTTTCAGCTCTTGGTATTTCTTATGTTCCCCCTTGATATTAGAGTTGGTTGGGATTGCTACATCTGTCACCACTTCCTTCTTCTGTAGCTTGTGGACCACAACAATGTCTGGTTGGTTAGTCATCACCTGTTTGTCAGTCTGGATCTGGAAGTCCCACAGTATCTTAGCCCTGCCATTCTCCACCACCCTTGGTGGAGTCTCCAACTTTGACTGTGGGACTTCCAGTCCATACTCAGTACAGATGTTCCTGTACACGATTCCAGCTACTTGGTTATAGTGTTCCATGTATGCTTTGCCTGCCTGCATCTTACATCCTGCTATTATGTGCTGAACTGTTTCAGGGGCATCTTTGCACAGCCTGCATCTTGGGTCCAGTCTGGTATGGTTGACCCCAGCCTCTATTGCTCTTGTGCTGCCATCTAGTGCCTCTGTGCTGTCCTTCAGTCCAGCCTTTTCTAGCCCCTGGTAGGATTTGTTACTTACTTTTCCAGGATAATTAATGATGACATTGTGAGGAACTTTTGTTTCTTGATGTCAGTGGCTTCTATCTCCTCCTTTGGCCAGGTTATTATACCAGCAGGGTATCTGATGACTGGCACAGCATATGTGTTGATGGCTTGAACTTTGTTCTTACCATTCAGCTGGCACTTCAGGACCTGCCTTAATCTCTGTAGGTACTTGGTTGTGGCTGATTTCCTTGAGGCCTCATCCTTGTTGCCATTTGTCTGCGAGATTCCAAAGTATTTGTAGCTGTCCTGGACATCAGCAATGTTGCCTTCAGTAGCACAGGTATCGTCACATGCCTTTGGTACAGGAGATCAGGGGTTCAAACCCTGATATGAGGGCTTAAACATAGTGTATAGATATACAGTACACATAGACTAAATGCATATCTTAAACAGAAACTCAAATGACTCTTGCTTTTCTGCTTTTAAAGAGGTTGTGGTCTTTGGACTGGAGGATTCTAGAAGCAAACTTTGCGGCCTTTAACTTCAGTACTGATGTAAGGGTGTTCAAAAAACTCTCAAGTCTTCAGTTGATCCAAAATGTTGCTGCCAGAGTTCTGATGAGAGTTGCAGGGAGATCAATATTTTGGATTGTATTAGATTAAATCTAAGTAAATCTTTTTTGAACAGACTTTTTTTACAAACTGATATTTAATTTGCTGAAACTGATTTGAATCTGACTGCTCAAATACATAAACTGAAAACAGGCTGTCATCAGCAGCAGCTGAGAGACAGTTATGTACATCCAATCTCTCTGTTTGTGTAATTAATTCATACAACGATGATAATATTAAAGAGAAATGTTTTTATTGTGTCTTCCACACAAGTGATGATCATAATTCCAACTGAACAGCAGATCATCAGACAGTACAATAAAAAATAACAGAACCTTGCGTGCAAACAAATAAATATGGAACTAATTGTGAAATATGTCATCCTCCCTGCTTGAATGGACTTTCAATATACCTTAATACATTAAAACAAAACTTCAAGGCTGTATGTTCACTTTCAAATGTTTTTCTTTACTCTTAGATACATTTTTTTGAATAAACTGTTCTTTGAACCTTGCTGCCTGCAATTAAACTTACAGATGTAGACAACACTAAAAAGGTTGCTGTAAAGCTAAATATAAGAAACTAAAACCAATGGATACACTCACTTTTCATAACTAAACTGCTCTCTTCAGTGAGAATAGACAAGACCACATGTAGTGGTCCCAGCTAACTTATGTTGTTGCCTGCTTTTTCTACAACTTTGCGCTTCTTCTCCATTGATGCTTTGAAGATGTTGGCTCTGTAAAACTGCAGCTCTTTAATACTCTCCTGGATGTCCTCCAAGGCTCTGAAAATAAATTTAAAAAAAGTTTAACAGATGGTTTAACTGAAAATTCAATAACTAGTGTATACAGATGTTGAAAATAAATACCCCAGGTAGTCACTGTGCCCCTTAAGGTGCCATAGAAACAATGTGAGTATTAGGGTTTCTGACTGGTACATGTGGTTTCCCAATTAACCAATGAGAGTTAATTTTGTTGCCAAGTCCACAGGCCAACACGACTT
This sequence comes from Kryptolebias brasiliensis, assembly GCA_028566095.1. Lineage (NCBI taxonomy): Eukaryota > Metazoa > Chordata > Actinopteri > Cyprinodontiformes > Rivulidae > Kryptolebias > Kryptolebias brasiliensis. The sequence goes on from JAOXNZ010000030.1 coordinate 23,420,611, forward strand.
AGGTTTAATAAGCTTTTGGTCCTTTATACTCAGTGAGTAAATGAGACCAGGTTTACTGTATTCTTTATTGTAGACCACACTCCACTACATTCAAGATTATTCTGGACCTCTGATGTCTATCATCTCATCCTAGATGTCCATGTCTGTAAACACTTTGAAAATCTGTTATTTTTTTTAAACTGGCAAAAAAAAAAATGAACAAAAACAAGAATTCAGCTGTGTGTGTGTATTAGGCAACTTTAATTAACAGAGGTGTAACGGTATGTTTAAGTCACAGTTCGGTATGCATCTTGGTACGAGGGTCACGGTACAACAGAAAATTAAACAAATGCCAAATGCTAAGTTTTTTATTTGGTTGCTTGATTGTTTGTGGTTTTGTGTGTGTGTGTTTTATAAATAGACCAAAACTTTCCCAGAAGCAGAGACAAAAAAAACAGATCTCCGGTGCTGGTGGCGGGGCTCTAAGGTAATAGGTCATGTACAATAGTGTAGGATTTGACAACAAGTAATTTCGCTGTGTGTGTGTGTGTTTTTAAAAAAAAAAAAAATCATACTGCACTCTTTCATCCACTCTTTCATAAACTCCAGAAAAGGTCTCTCTAT
>JAOXNZ010000030.1:23423151-23433855 GCA_028566095.1 Kryptolebias brasiliensis
ATCCCCTCAACACCTTAGCTGCACCTAGAAATTCTGTCCATAAAAGTTATGAACAGAATCGGTGACAAAGGGCAACCTTTGCGGAGTCCAACTCTCATCAGAAACGAGCCCAACTTACTGCCAGCAATGCGGATCAAGCTCTGGCAGCGGTCGTACAGGGACCTAACAGCCCGTATCAAAGGGTCTGGTACTCCATACTCCCAGAGGGACACGGTCGAACGCCTTCTCCAAGTCCACAAGACACATGTAGACTGGTTGGGCGAACTCCCATGCACCCTCCAGTACCTTGCTGAGAGCGTAGAGCTGGTCCAGTGTTCCACGACCAGGACAAAAACCACACTGCTCTTCCTGAATTGAAGATTCGACTATCCGGTGGACCCTCCTCTCCAGAACCCCTGAATAGACTCTGGGCGAATCAAGGTCCCCAGGCTCTGCTTGCTCACTGGAAGACGTGCTGGTGGGATTGAGGAGGTTTTCAAAGTACTCTGCCCCCTGACCCATGACGTCCCGAGTTGAGGTCAGCAACACACCATCCCCACCATAAACAGTGTTGATGGTGCACCACTTCCCCCCACTGAGACGCCGAATGGTGGACCAGAATCACCTCAAAGCCGTACAGAAGTCGTTCTCCATGGCCTCTCCGAACTCCTCCCACGCCCGAGTTTTTGCCTCAGCAACCACGTGAGCCGCATTCAGCTTGGACTGCCAGTACCCATCAGCTGCTTCTGGGGTCCCACAGGCCAAAAAGACCCCATAGGACTCCTTGTTCAGCCTGACAGCAGCCCTCACCGCCAGTGTCCACCAGCGGGTTTGAGGGTTGCCACCGCGACAGGCACCGACAACCTTGCGGCCACAGCTTCGGTCAGTTGCCTCGACAATAGAGGCACGGAACATGGCCTACTCAGGCTCAACGTCCCCCGCCTCCCCCAGGACGTGTTCAAAGCTCTGCCAGAGGTGGGAGTTGACGCTCCGTCTCACAGGGGACTCCAACAGACGTTCCCAGCAGACCTTCACAATATGTTCGGGCCTGCCAGGTCTGACCAGCATCCTCCCCCGCCATCAAAGCCAACTCACCACGAGGTAGTCAGTTGACAGCTCTGCCCTTCTCTTCACCCGAGTGTCCAAGACATGCGGCCGCAGATAAGATGAAACAACAACAAAGTCAATCATCAAACTGTGGCCTCAGGTGTCCTGGTGCCAAGAGCACATATGAACACCCTTATGCCTGAACATGGTGTTCATTATGGACAATCCATGACGAGCACAGAACTCCAATAACAAAACACCACTTCGGTTCAGATCAAGGGGGCCATTCCTCCCAACCACACCTCTCCAGGTCTCACTGTCATTGCCCACGTGAGCGTTGAAGTCCCCCAGTAGAACAAGGGAGTCCCCATGAGGAGTGCTCTCTAGCACTCCCTCTAAGGACTCCAAAAAGGGTGGGTAATCTGAACTGCCGTTAGGCGCATAAGCACAGACAACAGTCAGAACCAGTCCCCCCACATGTAGGTTGAGGGATGCTACCCTCTCGTTCACCAGGGGTAAACCCCAACGTACAGGCACCAAGATGGAGGGAAACAAGTATGCCCACTCCAGCCCAGCGCCTCTCAACAGGGGCAACTCCAGAGTGAAAGAGTGTCCAACCCCTTTCAAGGAGCCTGGTTCCAGAGCCAGAGCCGTGCGTCGAGGTGAGTCCGACTATATCTAGCCGGAACCCCTTGACTTCGCACACCAGCTTAGGCTCCTTCCCCACCAGAGAGGTGACACTCCACGTCCCAAGAGCCAACGTCTGTAGCCGAGGATCAGACCGCCACGGTCCCCGGCTTCGGCCACTACCCGTTCTACATTGCACCCGACCCCTTTGGTCCCTCCCACAGGTGGTGAGCCCATGGAAAGGGCGACCCACGTCTGCTCTTCGGGCTCCATGGGTGAAAGCCCAGCCACCAGGTGCTCGTCAGCGTGCCTCACGTCCAGGACTGGCTCCAGAGTGGGGCCAAATATTGTGTATGAAAATAATCAGGAACAGACGAATATTATTTGTGTCCAATTTGATGTCAATAGGACATTATTTGTGGAAGTTACACCAACATTTAGTCTAATGGCGAGATATCAAAGTTTGCTGCACCACCAGGGCTACAACCTCCAGTAAAAAGTCTGTCTTTAACATGATGTCACAGGTATTTGTCTTCTAGACACAATTTGAAGTTGATATGGTCAAGAACAACAGAGAAGGACTTATTTAATAAAACATGCAAATTCCTGTTCTGAGTGGGTAGATGTAGTTGTAAATGTGTAGAGGACCTGGCCGTAATCAAACATGCATTTTGGTGCAGAGTTTTTATGTGTGTGTTATAACAATTTTGTGTTTTATGGCGAGAAATCAGTTTGTCTTGTCACATCTACAACTCTCTCAAAAACAACATAATGGTATGAAAGAAAACTACATTAGCTAGTATTAAACCTCTACACTTTTGCATGACACTGTTTAGTTTGCTGCTGTTTTCTCAACCAAACGACCGTGGTACACCAGGGGCACAGATTATGTTGTAAAGCACTTTGAGTAGCCTGGTTGTATAGAAAGGCGACTTGTAAGCACAGCCCATTTACCATTTGCTTTGTCGATTATTTTTGATATTGCCGTTCCATGGTCAAAATGCTTAGTTATAATGTAGAATTCTTGTTTTTGCTTATGTCTATGTTCAAACAGAGCTCCATACAGATAATAGAGATATAATAAATTGGTTAAAACTTTGATGTTTTGCAAAGCCTTGCCCCACACTGTGCATTTGTTGGTTAGAAATGAGAGAGTTGTAAGTTGATGTTTATTTCTAATTTACCTGTGGGTTGAATTTTTGTGAGGCCCCATTTTATAATCCTCTGGAAACCACCGTCTATAAATGATTACAAAACACAAGCAATGCCACTTTATTCTGTCATTTATTGAATTTGTTTGTAGAGTTAAAAAACATGTGGGCACAAATACTCACCTGCAGAGCTCCTTAATGGTGCTGACATCAATGATTCTGTAGTGAAGGTGGTACATGAACTGTGGCATGTACTTATCCAGGAACCTCTTGTCTGCATGCACAGAGTTGCCTACAGGAGAGGTAATCATAAGACATGAAGGTTAGGTTCCTGACACCAAAATGACTGCCAGAACCAGCAGTGAGAACAGTGTCCTTAACATTTAATTATGCTTAACATTTAATAATGCGACAAACAACAAAGTGAAAGCTGGGATGAATTATTTTTTTTCTTCTATTTATACTTTTAATGGGCATTTAAATTTCAAGCTATAACAAACATTACTTTCCATTTATCGATCCATCATCTGTTGTTGATTTGCCATCTGTGAAAAGTGAAACTAATCCCTGTCCTACATGAAGCAGCTTTATAAGATGGAAGTAAAAGTTTAAATTAAATTCTGAATTTTACAGGGAGCCAAAGGTGAGACCCTAAAATTGGAGAAATATGATCTGGAGACTATTTCCTAAAAGTAAACATCAGTAATCCAGGATGATAGAACCTTGTTTGAGCATCTTGGAATAATCAGTTTCATAAACACCAGGCCAGGTTGAGGAACTGCAACTAACGCCCTGTTAAGACCAATCTGATTCAGATACACATGAAATGATCTTTGTTCAAAACAGAGTTTCTTCTCAAGGAGAGTGAGGATTGTTCCTCCAGCAGACCAGCACAGCAATCTTTATTTTATCTGATGGGAAAATGTTTAAATAGTTTTGCCAGGTTATAATTCATTTTTACAACAGTAGTGTACGTTGAAACTGGAAAAACCCCAGTTCAGTAAATCAAGTCAGTTATTTACTAAACCCCTAATAAGATTGTTTATCTAACAGATATATGAGATTTTTAACCCATTAAACTACACATGCACCGACAATTATCTTGTGTTTAGCACCAGACAATTTCAGTTTTTCCTGTCAGTGAACACATCTTAGTTAAGACACAACCCCACTCAGTGAGAAAGGTTTTACTAAGTAGAGAAGACATGAAGTTAGCCATTTCTGCTGTGTGAGGTGTTTAAAAATAAAGTTAGGGGCAACACAAATGGTGGAGAGAATATTACCAATTATATTTATTCATGAAACCAGAGGAATCCAAACAGTTATCTTAGGGAGATAATTAGACATTTTCGGCTTTTAAACTCAGACAAGACAGAGACTGTGGTTTTTGGACCAGAGCATCTTAGGAACAAACTTTGCAGTCTTTCACTTCCACTGGATGGCATTAATTTGGCCTCCAGTTCTAATGTAAATAACCTTGGTATTATTTTTTAACAGGATTTGTCATTTAATCCTCACATTAAAAATGTTACCAGGACCGCTTTCCTCCACCTGCGTATTATCACTAAAATTAGAAACGTCTTGTCCCAAAATAATGCACAAAAACTGGTCCAAGTATTTATCACATCTAGGCTTGACTATTGTAATTCTTGATTATCTGGGTGTCCAAAAAACTTCTTCAGTTGGTCCAAAATGCTGCTGCTAGAGTGCTGATGAGAGTTAGGAGGAGAGATCAGATTTCTCCAGTTTTAGCTTCTCTCCATTGGCTCTCTGTCAAATTCAGAATAGAATTTAAAATCTTACTTCTAACATACAAAGCTCTCAACAACCAAGCTCCATCTAGTATTAAAGATCTTATTGTTTCATATTTTCCTAACAGAGCACTTTGCTCTCAGACTGCAGGTTTACTTGTGGTTCCTAGAGCTTCCAAAAGTAGAACAGGAGGCAGAGCTTTCAGTTATCAGGCTCCTCTCTTGTGGAACCAACTTCCAGTTTCTGTCTGTGAGGCTGACACCCTGTCTACTTTAAAGATTAGACTTAAGACTTTCCTTTTTGATAAATCCTATAGTTAGGGTTGGTTTGGGTTTCCTGAGCTATCCCTTAGTTATGCTGCTATAGGCTTAGACTGCTGGAGGATAAATTGACCACATTTCCTCACTCTGCTGCTGTCTTACTCGCTCTACTGTAAATATTTTTATCATTAACATGTTTTTCTTCGTCTTTCTTCCCATAGAAACTACACCTGGACCAGTCATTCCGTGTTTGTCTGTGTCGCTTTCCTGTCCTTTCCAACCTCAGCCAGTTGAAGCAGATGGCCGCTGAGCCTGGTTCTGTTGGAGGTTTCTTCCAGTTCCTTTCCTCCTCTGCCAATGTGCTGCTCAGAATGGGAAACTGCGACGAAGTGAAGATTTAGCGCAATCTGTTTTCCTTAGATAGATAACTTTTACTAACTGGCTTTTTATAATGTATGAGAATGTTTTTGTATAGTGCACTGAGATGACTTTTGTTGTAAATAGGCACCTTATAAACAAACTGAATTGAAGTGAAAGCTTACATCTCTACAGGATCTGAGCAGCTCCATCAGTGATTTATGAACAGCCAGAGGCAGCATAAAGACGGATTGGTCCTTGCGGGCCTTTTTTGCAGAACTTCTTTGTGAAAGTCCCTTCTAAAGTAGGATTTTTTTTTTTTTTTACTTTAGAGCTGCAAAACTCAGCTGCTACTCTCTCACTTGGTGTGATCCGTCCTCTGTTTTTATTATGTTTAATTAATGACAATTACAATAAAATGAACAAGTTATTTAATCTAACAATAAGTAAGCATTTTGCTTGTTTGTTTTCCCAAATATTATTTTAGACAAAGCTGCATTGTTTAATAGAGCTTTTGTAAGAAAAACTATTTTCTGTTTTGAGGTGTGCACAGAATAAAGATAAAAATGTTAAGGAGCTATGATAGGTCTTATAAAGCAGATATATAAACTGTAGTTGTTTTTCTGTTGGGTTTTAATCGTACAAATAACTAATAATGTGAAGAATGTTATTTGTAGATTTTGCAGACCAGCTGCAGTCAATCATATGTCTGTATTCTGTTCCGCGTAGCTCATATAGAAACATGTATGAAGATTTTGGTGAACTGAAGTTGTATTTATTGTAAGGACTGTGTTTGTTTTATAAACAACTCAGTGTAATACCAGACATACAAGTCTTATAGATCTTTGAATGACAAGTGTGTTTTGAAACTAGCCGTACAAACTGCATCATGCCATCCTTCGTAGTAACTCACCAGCAAGAGGACACTGTCCAGGTGGGGTGTGCTGCCTAACAAAGGACAGAAACTCATATTCTGCTTGTTCCAGGGTGATTTTACTGTCTCGTACAGCCTGGGTCAGTCCTGACTAAAACAAACCAGACAGAACAGTTTCATGAAACAAATGTTGAAACTCAGGATGCACCAACTGCTCTGCAGGTGATCAAAAGACTTTCAGCTTAACCAGCTTAATCAGTGCCCAACACATCTTAAAACATAGTATTTTCTTTCAACATCAGTGAACGCAACATAGCAAAGTCTTCACTCCTACTAGACGACTTTGGTGTCAAAGTCTTTACTGAGTTAGGTTTATCCAAAGATAGTGGTTTGTAATTTCTGTAAGTGTTCAAAAAAGGTTACAGGAAGTGCAAAGAAGCAAGAGGCTACTAAAAGAAAAAGATGGACAGAATGTCTGCTGCTCATTAACAAGCTGCTGGCACTTCTCTTCTTGAAGTCCCAGCAGCTTCTTGACTAATTTACAAATAACTGTTTACAGAGTGATTTATATTTCCCCAGCTTAATGTAGATTTTTTTTTGTAACAATGTGAAGTAATGAAACACATGAAGAATTGTAAGGACGTTAAAGAAGTTACCTCCTCAGAAGTGCTGTTTATATTCTTAAAACATTGGAGGCTGAGCTCTGAAATGTTAGATTCATTACATTCTCTGCTGCACTACTTTCAAATTATTTAAGATTAAAATTAATATCAAAGGCCAAGCATTTCTCAAAGGAATGAATATTGTTTCTTCTTGTTAGTGGATGATAATAAAAAGGTTTTCAAGACTAAATATAATACTTTATCATATTCTGAGTACCAAATGAAGTACATTTATTTTTTTTACTTACTTTAGCATTATTTTCCCTGTATTTGTCAAGTGTTAAAGATGACTATCTGCAGTGCGCAATCATTAACTTAAGTGTACACATACTGTAATATTCTAAACAGATCCTGAGAGTGAATCGTGGAGAATCAATGACAGCAAGTCCTAATTATTTAGGGCAGACCAATGCAAAAGCCCTGCAGTCTTCTTTATGCTTTCCAGGTCTTTTCTTAAGACCCTGTGAATTTTTTAAATTAACTATAATAGGCTTCTTACTCATTAGAAAGGTGAGTTTCTGCAACTGTCAAAATAGTCATAATCTGTTTATTTTACTGAGTCAAATTCAACATCAACATATTTCTAAAAGCCTGGCCTGTTGGTCACAGCTGATCAAGCTGAAATCAGACAGTTCTGGTCATCAGCCAAGCAACTGGAGCTTCCACCGTAATGAAACTGATTCACAGTAAATCAACACGTGGAAAACCTTTTAGCTTATTGAGTTGTCTACCTTTCCATGATGCTCTTTACACCAATCTGACATCCCATCCAGAAGCTCATCGGGCTGCTTGATAATCAAGTTGGGCCCCTGCCAACCAGCAACAAATAAGTTTAAATTTATGAAACAAACAGAAAAAACACAGCAGCATTGTTTGATTTTATTACCTCAGCTATGATGTTTAGGTCACAGTCTGTGATAATGCACGCCATCTCAATGATTTGGTCTTTCTCAATGTCCAAACCTGTCATCTTTAAAAAGGAGAAAAATATGTATGTATATTTATACATCTGGACACAGCAGGGGATCACTCTGAACAAGAAACTAGCACTAGATTTAAATCACTTTCTGAGAGGGTTGGCAGTTTCACTCATTAAAATGTCATTACTACTATATTATGATACCCTGCAGATTTTTGAACAAGTTTTGCCTTTATATGTCTACAAAACTGTAACGTAAAGTCAAATATCACTTGCATTGGACATAGTTTCACTTTGAACATGAACCCAGTCAAATATTTCCTTTTGACAGCTGGGAATTCAGAAGATTGAAAATTAAACTTATTAATGGAAGAACGGTACTTGAACAATTTTTGCTTTAATTTAATCTTTTTAAACCATTCGAGTAAAACCATGTGATATTTGAACTCTGAACATATTGAGAGTTAAATTTTATGTCACAGTTCAAGGACTAGTCAGAAGAGAAGACTAAAAATGAGACTTTGGCAATTCAATTTTCCAAGAATACCAACGTTTATGCAAAATTAGTCTGTAATTTTCTCCAAAACTGTACAGTAAAACTAAAAATCATATAGGCAAATTGTTTATTTGTACTGAACAGAGTTGGGATCCATGTAAACCCAAAAACATTGAAGAGTCTGTTGTCACGTTTTAAAAAATATAAAAATTCAAAGTCAAAAATTGCAATACCGACTTTGTAAACTGCCTGAAATCATCTTTAAAACTGTACAATAAAACCACGTTCTTCCTAATGTTACTCTTACTAAATATAATTCACCAAAGCATAGAATTTAACCCACTTTGTTTCTTCACAGGTCTCTGAACAAATGCTGGGATTTTGATTGTTTTGCTCATGTTATTATTTTATTGTTTTATTTTGTTTGTGTTTATTCTGATCCTCTATGTAAAGCGTCCTTGAAAATGAGCAATATAAATTTAATTTACGATATTATTATTATTATTAAAATAAGTTGGGTTGCCCTAAACATGAATCCAGTGAAAACTTTGGGTCACCTTTTGAGGGCTGTTCTAAGCTTCACGTTCAAAATAAAAGGGTGGCTTTTTTGTTAATACAAAATGCCATTTGTGCAAAGTTGTTCTTTCATTTATCTAAAAATGTAAAGTGAAGTCATGTAATAATGATTCCAGACGTAGTTAGCGTCACCATGAATCCAGTGTCTATTTTGAGTTACGAGAACTGTAATCAGTAAGGTTTCTATAATGACAGAAAGGTATTAAAGCAAAACCTTTTGCTTACAGAAGCTGCCATCTTGTATTTTTGAGACCAGAGTGTGCGCACTAGGGATGTGGATTTCAACTTCTGGGATCTTGTCTGATCCAGTAAAAGCCCATATACTAACAGACCTTTGCTGTGAACCTAGAAGTTGACCTGAAATGGGACCAGCTGCCCTGTAGGCTGGTTCTAGCACAAATACAGAGTTCTGCCCCCTCCAAGTAAAAAAACAGGACACTGCCATTGGTAAAACTAAAACAAAAATATCAGAACTTTTTCTCCCAGGTGTTGACTCTTGTTGATTCTTCATGTAGTTCTTATCTTCCCTACTGTGTGCTCAAATTTTCAATTTTTTAATATGTTTAGCTGGAATTAGTTATTTCGTGCTTAAAACAAAGGTCATGTCACACTATAATTGAGTGCTGGGGAGTAGGCAGGGACCCACATTTCTAGTGAGCAGACTCTGGTTCCAAAAATACAAGATGGCAGCTTCTGAAAACAGAATCTTGTTTCTTAAATTCTCCACAATGAGAGATGGTGGGGACAATTCGTCTATTAACATATATCTCTATAGGTCCAGTATTATATGTCAATTATCTAATTGTGAAACAAAGACTGCTTCTAAATGGTTTGTTGGGGCCTTTTTGTCCTTTCACGGGACCCATACTGCAACTTATATCGTAATACGTCATGCGCGTGAGCAGCTAAACCTTAGCCTCAATAGAAAGTCGGCTGTCTTAGTCGCAGTTTATATCTGGTGATGTCCTGCTGAAGAAAGCGAAAACTTTTTACTTATCTGTCTCTGACGTTTTTACCAGGAAAGCCCTAAATGTGACAGAGTTTGCTGAAAATGTATTCATTAGTTACCTGTTTCAGGACCTCCGGCTACTCTGGTTTAGATTGTGACGACAGTTAAGTAAAGAGTTTTATTAATTTAGTGTGCCTTCACCAACATACCAGATATAATGCATCTACAGTTGTGCCACAGCGGTATTAGGTCGCTACACAGAAACAAGCCGAGTTTATCCATAAACATATCCGTATGACTTACCTCCAGGTCCACCCACACCATCCTCTGCGACATCGAGCCGTTGGACGACATGCTGCTGGTTCTTCTGGAGAACTGAGAGTCAGAAACGCATCCAAACCTGAAACAAATGCCGAGGATTGTTCTCGGTGCATCAAACCGATCAGAGGCACGACCGGCGCGTTGCAGCAAAACCCTTGAGCTGCGGGAACGATACAGTGTGTTGGTGAAGGAAAGACAGAGCAGCTTCCTCCGGGAGACAAAGTTGAATGTAGGTAACACGAACTTTAAGCTCCGCAGACTCACTGTCATGTTGACTGCTTCTTATTCTTCCTCTTCTAGGTGGCAGAGTAGAGTGGTTGGAGATGCATTACTGCCCCCATCAGGTTGAACTCATAAACAACTGTTCGGCCCATAGACCATATGACAATGTGCATCTACAACCACTTAACTATTGTGCTGTGTTGGAATTTTTCACTCATTATATCAAGTCGTTGGATTTTATCTTATTACACAACCACAGCTGCAACTGTAACTGTATGAGAGCCTTCAATATAGAAAAATATTTTTAAAAATGACAAAATATTTCTTTACAGAACTGGTTCTTCTAAAGAACCTTGGTTATTTTTCCACCTGCATATTATCATTAAAATTAGAAACGTCTTGTCCCAAAATAATGCACAAAAACTGGTCCATGTATTTATCACAATTCTTGATTATCTGGGTGTCCAAAAAACTTCTTCAGTTGGTCCAAAATGCTGCTGCTAGAGTGCTGA
>JAOXNZ010000030.1:23549674-23561589 GCA_028566095.1 Kryptolebias brasiliensis
TTTTGCGTTTGTTTCCCCCCCTCCCCCGACCTCCACTCCCCTCCTCTCCTCCTAAGCTTACGTTCTTAGCATAATGTGCTCTTCTTCAAGGCCAAGTTATGGTGTAAAATCGCAATAGCGCCTCCTACGGCCACAATATATGGTGGTCACAGAATATGGTGTAACAATGGCAATACTTGTGCTCGTAGCTAAGCTTCAGGTTGCAGTTGCATTGCTCTGTGTCGCACCAAAAAACAAAATAAGGATCTGCTCCCTCGCGTGTGCGAATCCGCTGCAGGTGAATGGTGGATGCTCGATGGGATTTGATCACCGTAACATCGTTCCAGGTCAACTTTATATTTTTTCTGCACACTTTACAAAACGCCTCTTGATCATTCCCCATGACCGGCTTAAGCCAGTCTTTGAATGCTGGGTCATCAAGCTAAAGTTGTGAAAACTTACATTTGCCCATGGTGAGGCGCAAAATGACTCACTAGTCTCAACATATTTAGCATTTCCAACACCGCGCATGCGCATAGCAGATCGGACAGCGGAACCAATCGAGTCTATCAACGTTGGCTCAGGTCCTGCTGTATATAGTTATAATTTTTTATACAGATTTTATAGTTAAACGAACTTAAAACAAAAAGTCAGAATCAATGAAAAAGTCAGAATATATTGATGGGGTAATGAAAAATTTACTACCAAGTCAAATTCTGTTTGTTACCTTTTAATGGCCTTAATTTGAGCTCATATAATTTACTTCCTTTCACTACCCCGCAGAAACCCTGTAATGATCACACATAACAATATGACCACCAACAGGTACAGTAACACTGCTCATCTTGTTATAACAATGTTCTGTTGAGAAAACCTCCAAATCTGCATTTATACTGATTCATAGATGAATCCACAGAGACCTCCCCCCACAACCCACAGGGCCCAGACACTCTACACTGAAGTGTTCAAAGGTCCACGTCTTTACTGGTCAGCAAAACAAAATGGAATCTGCTAAAGACTTGGAAGGTGGTCATATTGTTATGGCTGATAAAACACACAGGACTACATGTGATGGGAAACTGTCTGAACTACAGCCTGGTCCTGACCTGCTCTCCATGTCCAGGCAGCGGCGATTGGCCATGAGGATCTCCTCTTCCTCCTTCTGGATTCGAGCCTCGACCGACGTGTCGTAGCTGCTGCTCGGTGAGTGGCTGGTTCCTGCTGCGCTCGCATCCCTGCAGGACAGGGGGGCAAAAGTCAAGTTAAAGGAGCTGCAGCTTAGATCAGGATTTATTTACTCCTAAAGTCTTATTACTTCACATTAACTTTACTTTCTCATTATTATTATTATTATTATTATTATTGTACAAATAATATTTTAATATTTTGTAGAGTATATATGTGATGGCCCACAAAGTCTGAAATCTACCAGTGTTGGAGTCCTCTTTTGGGCTCTTTTACACAAGACTCTGACAAATCATAATTTTGGATATTAACACATTAACATCAACAAAACCAGTAGTTTCCAACCACTGTGTTAATTTGTTCCAAATTTGCACAGAAAATGTAAAAATTTACGTTTCACAAATGTAACATGTTAATTCAACATGTGTTCACCAGTAATTTCTACATGTGAAGTTCATGAGGTGTTTCTCTAAGGGTAGACCATTACAATTTATTTTTGAGTTAAATTTTGTTTTTAAGTTTTTAGTATTTGTTGGTTGTTGACAACCAATAAGGCAAAGTCTTCAAAAACAACATAATGCTGGAGTTATAAGTTTTACATGTTTAACAATGACTGTACTTGACCTTTATGAAGATAATTCAAGTTTTTTCCCCTGTCACCAACACCCACCTCTGAGTCGCAACAGAAGCAGCAACATCCAGAGCGAACTGCCTCATCACACTCTCCTCCAGGTATTTCTGCTCCCACTTGGTCATGTCGGCCTCCAAAGCCAAGATGCGCTCCTCCTTCTCCCTCAGGTGCTCCATCAGGGCGGTGGCGTTGTACTCAGAGGGAACTGCACCGCTGCTCTGAGAGCTGCCCTGACGCTGGGCAGACAAATCAAACACACCAAACAGAAAATTTGGTGAAGTTTACTACTCTCTAAATACACCTACTTCCGATTATTAGAACAGCTAATTGATGCTTAATGAGCCATTGAAAATTACTGGGAGATACAGTTGGGCTGATTGAGATTCTTAACAATAAAACTAATAATACAGTGCATTCAAACAAACCCCTCCCACAGACACACAAAAAAAAACAGATTTAGAGACACTAGCACTGGATTACCACAGGACTCTGATGGCTGAGCAAATTAAATCAATTCCCAAATGTACCCCCAGCAGCAGAATTTTAAATAAGTGACTCTGCTGGTGTTTTACCTGCTGCAGGCGTAGAGACTCCAGCTCTCGTTCCAGCCTCGTACGTAATCGATGTTCAAGTTGTTCTCTTTTCTCACATGCTGCCTGGAGTTGAGCCAGAGCCTGCTGCATCTTCTCCACTTTCTCTACGTACACCTGCTTCTTCTTCAGCTTTACACAAACACACACACACACACACACACACAGGTGTCATTGAGCCAATACTGATGTCCATCATTAATCAGTTACTTCTACAAACCAGTGCCACCCCCACTGGTTTGTAGTTGTGTATCTGAGGAGTGCACCACTCCATGCAACACACTAATATATACAGCTGAACATCTCTGGAGCTGTGAAAATTCTAACCTAGAAACTTTAAAATACCTTTTTGTTTGAACCACTGTTAATGTAGAGAATATACGTGTTGTTATATCTGTAGGACAGAATTTTAACTGAAACTGGAAAATTTCTGATGAAATTTTAAAGGGTGCCAAAATTCCAACACAACCTTGTAAGAATCTAAACTAAGAAAAAATGCTACATTTTTATGCATGAACTGCAGACGAAATGTAAAGTAATCCAAGATCAAAAGAAATGTTAAAGCTGCTGCTAGTGGCTCATTATGGTCACCATGGAAACCTGATTATCTGATAAAACGGGGGAGTAAAATTTGCGTAAGCTTAGTGGGTGTAATAAATAATGTAATGTGTGCTCACGTGGGAGACCTGGGTTCAAATCCCACTCAGGTTTGGTATTTATGATTTTTGTTTTTTAAACAAAGTGTTGCAAAATACCATGATGTATTTAAATATGAAACCAGATGTAGACAATTACAAAATTTACTTAGGCCATATTTACAGTAGTCCAGCCCAACAATAATGATCTACAATGAGCTTTGGACTGATGTCGCACATTACATTACTTAACAAAATACAAGTTCAGACATGTAAAGTCCAACTTTCTGTTAACTGTTTAAACTTTGAATGATGTTTCTACTGTGAAGTCTGTCTGAGCTAAAGAGCTCCAAAGAGGGCTGAGTTTTCTCATGTGTTTCACTCAAATTCCATTGATCTCTATTATTTCTTTTCTCATTGTTTTTTGATAATTTTGTCTACAATGTGTGACGTACTGCCTATTAAGTACTGCCACACTATTTCCAATTGCTTCTACATTATCTGATGGCCTGGAAAACTACAAACAGACTTGATGTTTGGCTGTATTACCGGAAAAGAAGGACAGATGTTTAACATTTTTATTGAAGTTATTGTTATGGCGGCACTATGACTGACAGTCAGAGTGAAGATTTGACAGTCAAAGAATTGTGAACTGCAAATAAGAATTTAGAAACCAGCTCAAAGTATTCAACACCCAAAAACAAAACAAGGAAACTTTTGTATGCTGAAGTAAACTGTGAGGATTTTAGATCATGTAAAAGACAAAATGGCATTTATGATTTGGATTTACCATTGGGAATACCAAAATTAGTATGCAGTATTGTGTGACTGTTCTACATAGATGGGAAATAGTCCACAACTTAGTGCAAAGCACTTTACAAAGTTTTTCATTCACCCAGTCATACATAAATTTCTTGCAGAACCTTTGTGCAGACTTCATTTATTTAGCGTTTTGTTCAGTTTGACATCTGATTAGGTGCTGACTTCACAGAATTTTAGCAACTACTGTTGTATATACTGAATATTCACTGATGAGGACTGCAACTAGCAGTAAAAACCGGTGTAACATCAGAAATAGGACCTACCTCCTCCTCCAGTTTGACCACCTTGGCCTGGGCGTTGTTGAGTGCCTGGTCTCTGATCTCGATGTGCCTCCTCTGGTCCTCTGTGGTGGAGCGAAGAGCATTTAACTCCATCTCCAGTTTCTCCTTCTCCCGCACAGTTTCCTTGTCTGAATGTACGGAAGAATATAAATCCATCAATGAGACTGTACTGGGCAAATGCTAAATGTTGTTTATATCTAAAATCAGCTATATTTCAATTTATAAATGAAGGAGTCCAAATTGTGTATCTGTTGCAGTCACAATGTATATTGTAACCAAAAGCAAGTTGTAGTCTTAAAAACCTCTCACCCACCTAAAGCCTCATTGACACAGTGTCTGCTCCACCAAGGCTTAAATTAAGTAAACACACACACACAAAATAAAAAAATAAATAATGAACTCAAGAGGAAGGGACCCACTGGACATTTGGTCATCACTTTCCAAACTTTAAAAATATTTCACAGGTAAACTGTGTTAGATCTATCAATTGTTCCCACTGACCCCTATGAGCCTTCTGACTAATATTACCTTCAAACATACAGTATGATGACTGAGGGAAAAACTTCCCCTTATATCTCACTTTGACATAATGTCCACCAGATGGTGCAATTTGTTTCCTGTATGTTCCAACTAATCTGGACAAAAGGTAAAAATGTATCTTTGTCCTTTCCATTTGGGAGCATAATTGACTCCAAATGTCTCATTTGATTGTATTTGTTTCCCCTTCCTGTCCTGACTCTCCCCAATTGTCCAATCCCAGATGACCGGGACCTTTGGCACATGATAATAACCATCTGACAATTGTCAAATGATAAGATTTGAAATTTTATATTCCATTTAGTATAAAGAATATAGGTTTGCCAAATGTCCTATGCATATTTTTGTCCAAATGTCTCAACAAGACACTGTTAAGACATTTGGAGACACATTTGGAGCTGCTAATTACCAACTCTGATAAACAGGCAGGACCAAGACCATTAAAGACATTACAGATCAATAAAAAAGGTTGTCACCAATTACATTAAGTTAATACAATTGAAGGCAGGAGAAACTCAATAACATGTGTTGGAGAATAAGATACTGCCCAGTTTCAGCTGTATAAAATGGTGTAAGTGTCCCCTCAGAGGGATAACATCTTGAAATGAGAAAAACACTGAACTGAAGCCCTACCATTCTTTAAGGAATAAATATTGGCCACATTTATAAGTTTATTAAACTTGAGCTTCCATTCTCCTCACTAACAGGGTTAGGCTCATTTTCTTTTTAGTGGCCAGCTAAAGACATTTACTGTCTCTTTCAAAGCTTCAGGAACATTCAGGGTTCTGGTTCTATGTGAGACCCTTGAAGCTGGAATCTGTCAAGAGTTTGAAGTCACAACAGAAACTGGATGTAAAAAAAATGAATTCAAATTGCTCAGAGACCTTTGAATTCCAGCTGAAGGAAGCAGGACCTGATAGTGTTGGTGTGTCTGTTTAACTCACTCTGTGCCAGCAGCTGGGAGATGGTTTTACGGTTGTCCTCTGAGCCATCACACTCTTTAGAGGCAAGTTGCTTATTAGCAGTCTCCATGCGCTCTTTAAAACAGCAGCACAGAACACAAAGTCATTCAGACACTCTGAAATAACAATGAGTTGTTCAAGTACTTTAAAAAGATGAACACATCACTGAGTCACTTCAGTCCAGTTCAGTCCTTTCAGTCATCGGTTCAGTACAGGAGTCAGCTTTCTTCAGAAAGGGTTTAAAGAAAATAAATTCACACTGTAATTTTGTTTAAAGTTTTTATCTGGTCTAGGAGATAGGCACCAGCTCCCCACAACCCGGAAAGTAACAAGAACAAGAACGATGATTTTAACCCAACATCTTTACTTAAGTACAGTTATCAGACGCAGTATGGATAAGTGAGTATGAATTTCAAGTACCTGAAATAAAAAGGTAGTGGTGAAGTATCCCCATTGGGTTATGCAGTAGGATAAAATGATTTTTTTATTTATTTTGAGGAGGGGCAGACCGGGCAATCCTTGTTCTGTGTACAACTGTGGAAGTCAGGTGTTTGAGGCCCCCCAAAAAAACAGTTACAGATTTAAGTCACTACAAGAAAACACACCAATGATGTGCAAAGGGCGGCAGAGCTGGTGCCTACCTCCAGCAGTCATTGTGCCAGAAGCAGTGTATACCCTTGGCTGGGTGGCAAGTCAATCATAGGGCACAGAAAATTTGTCCTCGTCTGTATGTAATTTGAGAGCAAGTATTTGTGAGCAATGATCAATTCTTATGAATAATAATTGTTTTTTTGTGCATCTGATGGAGTTTTGTATTTTAAAATTGTATCAACACCTCACCCTACCTGATGCTTGTTACCTTATTAGGAGAGCTTTTTGGGTATGTTCCCTGTTGGCAAAGTGTTTGACCTGACAAAGATCCAGTTTGGATCAAAACACTGACAATAAACCAGTCCTGTGCTGAGGAATAAGTGTTAAGGCCTTTTTTTATTCATTCCTATGAAAGTTTCTGCAGCCCAGCACCTTTACCTGTGATGTGCATGTACCTACCTCTCCCCATTTATGATCTTAAAATTGTACCAGAGTTCATATTTCAAATTTAGAGCCATTAAGAAGTTTTTTTTTTCCTTCGGCCTTTCAGCAACTGCACTGACTTGTGTGATTTTTCTTAAAACAAATTTTTTCTTAAAATAATTTTTTAACTGTTCCTTGTCATTTGACATTATTTTATGATGTTTACTTTTTTAACTGAAATTGTTGCTAATTTAAATAAATAAACCATGCAAAACTTTGCTGAGCAATCGACTGACAGCGGTGTCTCACAACAGCTCAGCTGATGTCAGGTGTCCAACATTGGACAGGACCGATGCCTGACAGGAAGTTAGAGGCTTTGTTCTCTGGAAACAAATGAGGTGGTCTGCACACAGTGAGTGCGAATTACAGTGTTTGAATTTGAATTGCACAGTCATTTACAGGTCAAAAGTCTTGAAAAGAAAAGTTGGAACTAACCAAAATAAATGGGAAAATATTATTTTTAAAGAAATCTACCCCTGATGGACTCCAGTTGCTGATGATCAATATATTTGACCAGCTGCCAACCCCCTATGTCCTGATTCATTTTATACTGGATGCAGAATTAGCAGAAATTAGGTAAAAACTAAAAATGTGGTCTTTATTCAATAAGAAACTAAAGCAAAAACACGTAAGTGACTTCATTTTGAAAATTTTGAGCTTAATCATCCTCAACTACTTGATCAGATAAAATTAACAAAACTAAAGGCAAAAACTAAATTTATTAAAGTTATTACGACTTTGAACCAAAAGCCAAGACCTTATTAGGTTGGAGGATAACAAAAACTACTAGTATAATGCATTAATCACAAAATTAAATACTTTAAAGACTTTTCTTATCCTTCTAGTCAGGTTGTTTCTGATGCCTCATTCTGGTCATTCCTGCCACAGTCTCTACATGTTCTTAGTTTTTATTTTGAGCTCTTCTTTGGATGACAGCTTGGCTGGTGGGTAGGAAGGTCATCTTCCAGTTGGAGGGTGCCTGCAACGTGATGTGTCCTTGGACAACACACTGAACCCCCCTACTGCCCCCGATATGCTTATCAGTGTATGAGTGAGAATATAACAGTGCTGTATAATAGAAAGCACTGGATGCGTGGGTGAATGAGAAACTTTGTAAAGCAGTGCACAGAAGTGTGGACCTTGTACCTTTTCACCCCTCAGCGGCTAGCACTTGGGGGCATATATGCATTAAACGTATAGTAAATAAAGCCAAGAGAGAGTTTCTTCAGGCCCTCTAACCCTGTAGAGAATTTCCAAGCATCAGGAGTTGTGATTTTAGCTGCATGTTCAATGCTCTCACCTCTCAGGTCCCTGTTGAAGTCGTGCAGACGGCGCACCTCCAGCTCCAACTTGTTTCTCATGGTTTTCTCCAGAGCCTCCCTCTTGGAGGAAGACTTTGCAAGGTTTTCATAGGCCTCTGACACCAGCTGAATCTCTGTTTCCAACTGTCCCGAAAAGCATGAGAGAAAAACATATTGTCAAAATGATGTTTCCCTGCTGCGTAAAGTTACATTTTTTACCATTTATTGGGTATCAATTCAGTTTAATTCAGTATATTCATATAGTGCCAATTAATAATTCCAATCCAATCCAGTTACAACTCAGTCTAAAACACATTCTGATTCAAATCCAGTTACACAAAGTGGTTGAATGTATTACTTCTACAAAACCATCTTGATGTTTACATGAGGAGGAACAGTGGTAGTCTTACACTTCTCTGCTACTGAAGTTATTAGTGATAATGAGTCAACTCCAGGTAAATCATTTTCATATTCCTAAAATAGTCTGAGGCAGAGGAGGAATAGCTATTTTTCAATTAGGATTAATGATTAATCCGAGGCCAATTATTAGTCCTGATGTTTTAGTCATTCACTCTCATTTTCTCATCCAAAATAGAAATCAGAAAAAAAAAAACCTTATTTGTTGTTGTATCCAGTGCACCTGGTTCTTAAGTTGAGTTATTCTTTGCATTTTCAGACAAAAACAGTGCAAACAGCATAGCTACGTGCATTTAGCATAACATTAGTAAACATCCTAGGTTGTGCAGATATTATTCCCAGACAAAGGTCAAAGTGAAATCATGGAGACTGACTTCCGAGGCTCGGGCCTGGACTGTGAGCCACACAGGAACACCGCTCCTCACACCAAAACATGCATATACAGCCTGGCATCAAACCCCATCAATCCCTTGGAGCAGCGTGCTGAGACCTCGTGCTTTAAGGTGAGGGCAGAGGCCATGAAGGATGAGTCCAGGCACGTTCAGTGAGTAGCCAGGCCCAGACTAGAGTTTGATTAGCAGCAGGGTGACCTGCATTGCAAGGATAATCCATTGTCAGACAAGGGGAAGAGAAACAAGATATCCAGGCAACAAGAGGGCAAGTCCTGCATAGAACTCCCAGAAAGAACTTCAGACAGGAGGGCAGGGAACCCAACACTACATCAGAAATTAAGGTACTACTTTTACTTTCTCAGGTGAGGTTGTATGGTCTTCTCTGCTCTCCACCTGGACTAAAGCTGATCCCAGCAGATACGATTTGTAACCTTCACTAAACCATTCAATCAGTAGCAGTGTTCCAGCTCCTAATTTTCTCTTCTAATCACTGCTGGACCTCCATTATGTAGTTATTTCTAGAACCAATGGAATGGCAGGTTTGATCTGTCCCCCCTTGTGATACCTTCAATGCAGAGAAAGAGACAACTGTTTTGCTGATTTTAGGAGGAAACTTTGCACTTTAAACAAGAGTCACATAAGACTACAATAAATTAAATAAAGGAAGCTTGTTGCACAGCATGAGGGATACACATAGATCACATGGTTTTCTGGGGTAAGATGCACAAACCTCAGGCTTAGACTGCTGGAGGATAAACTGACCACATTTCTTCACTCTGCTCTTCACTCTCTCTACTCTCTGTGTTTGTATTTGCAATTATCGCTGACAATAAACCTGTGCTTTTTTGTTTGTTTTTTTCTCAACCCCCAGCCAGTCGGAGTAGATGGCTGCACATCCTGGTTTGGGTTCTGCTAGAGCAGTGGTTCCCAACCTGTTTTCCTACAAGCCCCTCCTTCTTGCATCAGCAGAGAAATTGGGGTACAAAGTTCTGTTTTTATCAAGACAAAGAGCTGAAGACTCTGACATGAAAATAACCTAAACTTCATGTTTAGTCAGTCCGAGTTTGACAGTTTTCCCTTTGAGATACAATACTTTTTTTTCTCGCTCTCTTTGAATCAGCTTTAAGACAGGTGGGTTTATCACAGATGAAATACTGCATGTTCTCTGTGATTGACATGTAAATGTCAGGAAAACAGGAACTAATTTCCTCCTACATGTGGCGTATAGCTGTGAAAAGATGCACCCGCAGAGCCTCTGAAGTTTTTCATCTCATGAGTAGCTCATCATTTGAGTGTTTTAACTCTGCTCTCCAGTTTGTACAAAAGGTTTGATTCTGGATGTTTCATCTGGTAACTGGTCTCGCTGTAAAGAGAGATGACTGCAAGGAATGATGTTTTAATTAAAAAAATAAACAAAAAAAACCCATCAGTCTACTGTTCATACCAAGTAGTTTTACTGACAAACACACATCACATCTCTGTGCTGGCACAGTTTGCCCACATTAAAATGAGGCTTTATTCAGCATTTAGAGGTAAAACCTGCCAAAATAATCTAAATAGCTGCCTCATCTAAAAATGCCTGATTCTTAAAGCTCAGCACTGGTTACGTCAAATATTTATTGTTTCTTGAGGGCTGGTGGTAACTGCTTCTCAGAAGAAAGAACAAAAGAAGAAAAGCAACTGGCTGCACTGGCATGCTTGTCAGGAGGAAAACACAATTTATCCACTTCCAGTGAAAAGACACTATTGCACCTACAAATACTGTAAATTAATTTAAAAGTGTGTAAAATCTTGTTGTTGCTGTTTTATAGTCAGGATACAAAACATCAGGATTACAGAACATTTTAATAAATAGTACGTCACACCCAAAAGTTAACAAACAGAACACTAAGTAATTATCTCACGGGATAATTATCATCCCTGTTTGTCACCTGTTGAGACCTGGAGCTCAGTGTGTCAAGACATTTTTCTCTTTCTGTCACTATTGTCCCTGTTGTGTTTGTGGCAAAGAGCACAGATTGCTCACATTTTCTGACCCTGATGGGCACGTTTGCACCAGCCTCTTTTTTTTAAAATACAGTTTGCTTTGTGAATACGTCGCCTAGACGGAGCAGATAACGGAGCTAAAAGGAGGCGCTGCACAATCTTAGTGAATGCGCCCGTCAGTCACTTGTAAAAGGCCCATTCTGTGTTTATCAGCAGTTTTTTTATGCAATTAAACGTTAATCCAGACTTTTCATAACCATTTAGTGTAATTATTTTGTAGGCTGCATATTTCTAACATTTTGACAGCCTCTACCAACAAAAGTCAAAATAACACTGTTTAAAAGTAACTGCAGGTTACAAACACATGGATTCAAGTATTGGAGTAACAGCCTTAAATACTTCACAGACCCCACTTCAACAAATAAGAAAAACGTTTAAAAAATGTTACCTTGTGCAGCTTTGTGACTTTTTCCCGACACGCTTCCATCTCCTGCCTCATCATCCTGTTTTCCTCCGTCAGCACATCAACCATGTGTTGAGCCCGGGACATCATGGCAAATGGCTCCCCACCCTGCAGCTGTGGGTAGGACTGTGGCAGAGGAAAAGGTCCAGGTTGAACTGACAGCTGGGACTGCATAGGTGCAGGTACTTGGAATGGCTGTTGCTGACACTGAGTGTGCTGCTGGTGCTGATGGTGAAGCCTTGGAGACGAGCCGTAGGGATCCAAAGAGAACGCCTGACCTCTCTGAGGTGTCTGATGACCGGGTCCTGGGGTGAAAGGCTCTGCCACTGGGTAGGAGCCTGCTCCCTGTGGAGTACGAGGGCCCATGATGGGAAAAGTGTTTCCATGGCTCTGGGGTTGTTGGTGAGGAATGGAGGGATGCGAGGAATGGGAGGCAGAAAGGATGCTGCTGAGGGTGGAGGACTGGGCACGGGACAGCGAGCCAACAGAGGTGATGGAGGACGTGGGGCTGTGCTGGTGCAGGGGTCTCTGGTAGTGAACAGAACCCTCCTTACAAGATCTGAGGAGACACCAACTATGTGGTTAGCACTCGTGCGACAGCTTTGGAAGCTACTTGTTTTTTTCTACTATAGAGAAGATGTGACAGCTGAAGTCATGCAA
>JAOXNZ010000030.1:23566381-23576425 GCA_028566095.1 Kryptolebias brasiliensis
GTCCAACAGTGGGACAGTTTTCATGAAAGGAAGTTTCTGCAGAGAAAAGCGAAGGATGATCACACTGTAGAAGTTTAGCTTTCAGGTGCTTCAACTGCGACTTAGAAGGGATGCTTTACCTCAGCCCTGAACAGAAACAGAGGACCTTTACAGCCTTACACTTCCTCTGGAACGCATTGACTTGGCCTCCAGTACTAATGTAAAGAATCTTGGTGTGATTTTTGATCAGACTTTTTTAGTTATAGATAACTTTTACTAATTGGCATTTCATATTGTACTGTATTTGAATGTATTGTAATAAAAATGAATTGACTGCAATTGGATTTGAATCTGAATTGGATTTATGATTTGGACTTTTTTGTTGTATAGTGGGCTGAGATGACTTTTGTTGTGATTTGGCTTATTTTATAAATGAACTAAATTGAATTGATATGACTGGTTGATGGCAAATCAGGCTTTCAAACGTGTGTTTTTTTCAGGTTAAGTGAATGTGTCATGCTCATAAATAGTCAACACTTTTTATCCTCACAAAGTGCGCTCACTACGAACACTGCTGGGCGATAGATAAACCAATCAATTGGTCTAAAACGTGGTTATTATCAACATTAAACCAGCCATGAAAGTCAGAGCCTGATCTGCTGCTACTGATTGGTTCTAAATAAAATTCACGACTTTCCACAGTCTGTCTCTCCCTGCAGCCCCACCACAGAGGGCAGATTTCCAAAGGAAAGTAAAAATCACAATGAAGATTGTAAGTAAAAAAAAAAAAAAAACAAGTGCAGAAAAGGTTTAGATTAAATTGTTTGCAAAATTCAAATAAATATATATACTGATTTGTCAGGCACCCATGAAAAACAGAATGTGAACATTTTGTGTTGATTCCAGAAAATAAGAAAGGTTCACTCAGTATTAATGATAGAAACATGCATTTAAACATTCAACTCTGTCAAAAGTGTAAACCACCCAAAATCTACTGGCTCTGAAGGTCTAACAGATGTTATCAGAAATCGGAAGTTGTTTTGAGGTTAGAGATCAGCATGGGGTGGGAAGTGTCAGGGGAAATACTGTTCTAACTGAGTGGTTTCTTCTGACAGAGCTGAATGTTTCGTTTTACTAGGAAAATAAAGATTTCATTACATTTAGAGCTTTCAGTTATCCTTCTCACTCTCAAGGAGGAAGATGCTTTTTTTCGAAACATCTGTAGGTGAATAAAATCAGACAGAAGGGAAAACATCAGCTTTTATGGGATGCTCGGTGATCCTCCTCCACCTATGAGAACATGGTGCACACAAAGGAAGCACTGAAGGAACGATCTTCTCCAGAGTTGTCATCACAATATAGCCTCCAGCGCCCTGGTAAAAGCTGCAGGGAATGTACAGCAGTGGATTATTGACGAGCTGAAACTGAACTCATCACCTGCTCTGGAGCACCAGATGATGAGTTCAAAAAGTCCTAATTGGACAAACATCTACAACTGATTACCTTTTGGAATCGATCCAAGTCAAGATGGCTGACATTGAGCTAACATTTTGTGTGGTAGTAGCCGAGAATCATCCCCAACTTATACTGTCAAGAGTTATTAAGTCATGAAGACCAGACAAAATATTATTATAATGTAATAGACAACATTTGCACAATGTTTCTCTCATACAGATGCTTAGAGTGTTTTTAATTAGAAATTTGTAAGCAAAATTTGTGATTTATTCCTGACAGTTGTCTTACTTGATCTTTCTCTTTTCTTTCACATTTAGCAGCAGATTAACTCTTATATTTCCACCTAAACGTCTTGGCTGAGTTCTATGATTGACTGATTCCACCATAGTTGTTTACCTACACAGACTACAGGCAGCCTGATGTGGGTCAATCACGTGACTCAAGCTTCCACAAGGAGTGCTCTGTTTACATTGAGTGCATACCCGCATTTCAGAATTTTATATCAATATATATGAAAAATTACTGGAGTGAAGCTTTCAAACAACAGCACTTGAAATAGTTCAGGATAGCATTTTTCTATGTTTGATTTCATACTTTGCAATGAATACCTTTAACTGATCATGCAAGATCTGTTTTTAAAACTTTGCCACTGTCTACTGGAGTCAAATCTGTCTGCAAAAGGTGGGCGATGAAGACAAACGTTATACTGATATTGTCTTATATGTATATCAACTATATAAGAACTGATGTGTGGTCACACTAAATACTGGTTTGATATATTTTTTCTTCCACTAGCTACTTTGCATTTTGTAAACTGATTTTTTTTTAAAAAGTAGAATCTATCTTTGAGAAAGCATTTACCCCACAACTGTCTAAAACTTTTGCACGGTTCATACACATAAAACCAACATGCTGAAAAGAATTAAGGGCTCTAGAGCTAAACTCTGTCCTGATCCTGGCTCTCTTTCATTGACGTTATTATCAAACTGCTCCTACCTGTACGACTTTGAAAGAAATATTCTCTCTTCAAATGGAAAACAAAGTACCGTACGGTTCCCCGGCGTATTTCAGACACCCATCATCAACGGACTGATGGCTGATCTGAACCACCGCAGCCTTCGATCGTTTGCTCCTCCTTCCAACAGGTGGGACAGGGAGACAGGTGGGTCTGGCAGGCGTTCAGCTGTAGCCACACCTTCATACCTGTGCATTACCGTAATCATTTTACTAATCTGTCCAACCCTAACGTACTCCGTCATTGCTGTATTAATCACAAGATGGAGAAGACTTTTCTGATTTACTCAGAGTTTGAGTTTTTTTTCCATAGCAAACCAGTTCTCTCTCCATAAAAATCGCAAAACTTCCCCACAGTTAAACAGAGAATAATTAAGGCTTTGTGTTCAGCAGATAAACACACGTGAAACCAATAATCTGAGTCAACAGTTCCGTTTGAACATCAGTCACTGACTGAATCCACAGAAAGCTGACTCAGCATACCTTACATCTTCTGATCTTTCAGCAGCACCATTGTTCAGAGTGGCTTCTTTAAAGTTCTGTAAAGCCCAAACGTGTTTTCCCTCTGGCAGTTTTAACTGATTCAAATATTTTTCTTATGCCCTGATGTGATCTTATTCCAGATGTGACCAGTTTTGCCTGTTTTCTGTGTTTAAACTCGTCTTTCTAAGAGTTTCCGTGAGGAGCTTGTCAGATTCTTGTAAAAACCAGAGTCCTACTTCAGGGACAGAAGGAAGACAAAGAAACCCATGGCTCAGTGGAAGGGAATGTCTGTGTGGATTTGTTTGTCTGTCTGTTAGCAAAATACATCATGAGCTAAGGAACAAGTTTCAACAAGACTCTTAGAAAATAATCATTGGGTGTTCATCTACAACCAATTAACGTTTTGAGTCAACTCGGTCAGTTTTACAAATATTGAGCTAAAATTTACACATATTCCAAGCAATGCACAAAACTTCTGGCATGCAAGGGAGTGGGTGATACGGTTACGAATAGGATTAGGATTAAGGGGCTAGCGTTGCTTGAAGAAATGCATATCACCCGCTACCTTTCATGTCAGAGTTTAAAGAATACCATCTACAGTTACAAAATGGCAGTTTTAATTTAAAAAAAAAGTGCAAGATAACATTATATTGGAAGATCTTGCGCGATGCGCCAGCACTCATCAGAGTATGTGTTGTAAATGACACTCAGCTACTACCACGTCACATTTTAGCTCAATATCTGCACATTTGACTGAGTTACAGCCAATTTTGTTTGCTAAGTTTGATTAGCTTTGATGGCCATCTTAAACTGAACTGACTTCAAAAGTTAACGAGTTGAAGAAGTATGTCTAATTATTACTTTCTGAAAGTTTCCTTAAAATCCACGCAGTGGTTCATGAGATATTTTGCTAACAGACAGACAGGGTTGACTCCAATAGTTAATGCCAAGGGTTTAAACAAAGTGTGTGTTACAGGTGACTCTGAACTATTTCTGCACCAACTTTTAGCTCAATATCTGTAAAATTGACAGTTACAGGTGTTTTTGTGTTTCATCGGCCATGATTACCATCCAGTGGGTACTTTCTGACAGTTTCAATAAAATCTGGTCAGTAGTTGATGAGATATTCTGCTAAGACAAACGCACACCAAGTAACATAATAACAGAAAATACTATACAAATTTAGTAGTAATTATCTGGTTAATATTCAAATACCCCCACCACATGTGTTTGTCACATTTTGCTCAACCAACCAACCATCCATCCATCCATCTTTGTAGAGAGCTGGTTCTTATCTCCAGCGGTCATTGGGTGAAGGGTGGGTACACCCTGGACAGATCCCCAGTCCATCACAGATCTTTTGCTCATACAGTGTTAAATAATAAGGCACAACAACAAACTTTTCTTGCACTGTTAAAAATATCCACTGATCTTAACTAAGGCATTACAATGAGATTCTGAACACAAAAAAGTCTGAACCATATCTGAGGGAAGGCAGTATGTTCATCCTAGTGGGAACTAATGTTAGCAACCATTTTATCATTTAGGACCATTTAGGTCCATTTGGTGAAGATGAAGACTTGAGGTGAATATAGTCTATTTAACACAAGTCCTGCAGCTGATTAACCCTGTAATGGAACAGAGGCCTTGGGTATGTATACATGTCTTTACTAATCCTGCTAGCCAGGGATATTGTAGAGAAATGGGCAGGTTTTCAGTCTGTGGCTGTAGTTTCCACTTTGTAGTTCTCTCCAAACTACAATGACAGAAACAAATGCAGGATCACTGAGTTTCTTTGTTTACCCCTGCCTTCAAATGCATCACAGTAGTAAGAAAAAGACTTAACACATTACTGCCCTCTTTTGGTCATGTTAGCAATGTGTTACTAACCAGATGCTGGTGGAAAAAAGACAAATGCTTATCAAAAGGTTTCCAAGATGTGACCCGGCAGGGCCAAGCCATGATTGTAAGGGGCTCTAACCGTTATGGGGCCCCCTTTCAATTACGCCCATCTCCTTCTTATCACCACACCACTAACATCTGTTTATATTGTCCTAGTTTCATCGTTTGTGTATTTAACACAACTAGTTTAATACAGTGAGCCAACAGTTAATTCCTTAAGCTGGCTTATTGCCAGTTTGTGTTTTTTTGACAATCCCATCACATTATCTTCTAACAATCAGCTCCTAAAATAAAGTTTCTATAATAATAATGTGGCCTTCCTGAGTTCAGCAGCTAAAATCAAAGTTATTGAACAGAGGGTAAAATGATCTGACAGGATACTTTCAGATTTCCTCATTGTTCTATGGATAAAAAGTTAATTTGAAGAATTTTCCAGTCCAGTAATGTTTCTTATGTTGTTGACCCAGTCTTTAGTAGTTTATCTTTTAGTTGAACAAACCAGGCAGAAAGGTGAAAAAAAAAAAACATTTAGGCCACTCAGAAAATAAAAATCTTAACGCTGTAATGAGTTGATGCTCTATTTTAGATAAAATTATGTTAAAAAGAATAAAGTTATTTAAAACCTGACTCTGACATAAATACTTACCCAGGTGTTACAATGAGACGTATTGTGTTGAAGGATCTAAAGAAAGCAGTCGGTGTGTCACACTTCTGCACACAGACAAAACAAAACTAGGCTTCTTAATAAAATCAACAATAAAACCTTTCTGTAAGTTCACACTCCTCTGTATCTGTTTCTGTATCAACTGGAACAATCCTGTTCCCATAAAGGCGAGAACAGTAAGTTATTGGTAGACTCCCACTGGGCTGCAACTGTAGCCTAGTTGACGACTCAAAATTGTGAAAAAACAACGTTTTTTTGACGACTCTGTGACTATTTTGAGAGAAAATTTGTTGCACAAATGTTTTGAACATGTTCAAAATTCAAGCCAGGTGACAGCGAATCTCTTCGACTCATATGAGGAAACTGAGAAGCTCCACCAAGGTAGCAAGAAATCCTGGACACTCCCTCATGGATGCTGTTCGCCAACTAGTGAGACCAGTGAGAAACAACCTTCAATGTTTAAACTAATCTGGAATAGATCATATTCTATAACACATGTCAAACTCTGCTCCTCAGGGGCCGCTCTCCTGCATGTTTTAGATGTGTTCTTGCTTTAAAACACCTGCTTTAAATGGATGACTTGTGGACGTGCTTCTGGAGAACTTGATGACTTGGTGAGGAGGTAATTAAATTGTTTGAATCAGGTGTGTTGGAGCAGAAATATCCAACATCCAGGACAGTGGCCCTTGAGGCCTGGAGTTTGACACCCCTGTTTTATATGATATCCACATAAGATACTCTATTCTAAATTTTTGAATTTCCCTCTAGGATCAGTAAAGTACCTATCTATTTATTAGGGCTGAACAATATATAAAAAATTTATCATGATTGCAATATCAGAATATAGCTGGTATATTTTTGCCCCGGTAATTATTACTCATTATATACGCTGTTAATTAGGTAATTAGTTACCCTGGTAGTACTCTAGTAATTATTATCTTCAAACATTTACCCTGCTCATTATTACCTGGTGATTATTTATCTTGTTAATTATCCTGGTAAATATTCATTAACATTTTTTTTTTTTTAAATCAGAGCCAACCTGTCAGAGCGATCTAAGTAAGTCATTAACAGCTGACAACATAAATGTACAACAGATGGATAAAAAAAGGCCAAAAATCTCCTGCAGGTTGCCACAGAGCCCGTAGTTCATCATACTCAGAAGATTCACTGACTACAGGATTTGTCATATCTGGACTTTAGAATAGAAACAGCTTTCTTTGTTTCTGTCAGTCACGTGGTCGAAGTGGGTGTATGCTGCTTACACTACACGATCTAAGCGGGGCACCCGGCTGATACGGAGCTTGAAATGGAGTGCAAACTCCACCTAACCAGCTAGCAACTTCATCAGCCATGCTGCAAATGATGCGCAGCTGCTGAAAAGTGACACAAGTTAGTTTCAGATAAGTTTCAAATGCTGAAAGAAGCAAAGTGAGTATGTTTATGGAAAATGTTAGAGAAGCAGAAGTATGAACTTAAGAGAAGTGGGCTCCTCTGACTGAGTCAGAAAAAACTGACACGAACTAAAGAAAATTCTGAATGGCGCCGATGCAGTTTCTGCCCAAAACTTCAACATAACTTTGTAATAATCTAAGCTCAATAAAATGACTATATTTTAAAGGCTGAACTGTAGAAGTGTGAAGAGAACCAAGATAAACAAGAAATGTTAAAGCTGCCACCAGTGGCTTATCATGGTCACCGAGGTAACCACCCACCGGTGTCTGTCACTCCCTGACTGCCAAGGTAATGAGACGCAGACAGAAACAGACTGAAAAGCAAGCCTCAAACAGTTGAAGTGCAGAAACTAGGAGTCAGATCTTAAAAGTTTTTGAACAGCGAGCAGCAGAAGACTCCGATGGTCACAGACAAATTGTTTCTATAGTGTTTTATGTAGGAGATATGGTCCTTCACTTCCAGTTTTGAAGAAGAGGTTTTTGAGATTAAATATCCTAATCCTAACCTTTACCTCCACCAAGGAGGTTATTTTTCAGTTGTGCTTGTTTGCCTGTCTGTTTGCAAGATTACATAAAAATTAATAATGAACAGATTTGGATTAAATTTTCAGGAAATGTTCGGGTTATCACAAAAAAACAAACATTTCTGATGGTTATGGCCTTGGCACTCTGAGTGTTTCTAGTTTTAAATATAGTGGAAGTCTATGGAAACTTGGCTGAGCACTTTGTGCTTTCTGGGGGGATTTGAGAAAAAACTATAAGTCTTATCCGTGAGAGACACACTGGGTTTTGTTGACAAAAATGCCTAAATTTTTGTTGTATAATTTTGTGCATATGTACCAAAAAGAGTTGTGGGAGTAAGAAATTTGTTTGCAAAAGATTTAAAATTTCAGAAAGCTCAAAATTTAGAGTGTGGCATCAACAACTGTCAATAATCCATGCAAACATTTATATGAAACAAAACTTAACATGTGTAAAAACCATTAAAAATATCAAAGTACCAGTTCAGACATGTGACCTGTTTAAACTTTGAATCATATTTTTACTTTAGTCTGTCTGAGCTGCAGAGCTCCACAAAGGGCTGAGTTTTCTCATGTGTACAAAAATCTCATTGATCGCCATTATTCTTTCCCTCAATTCTTTGCCCAATGTATCACTATCAAAAGTCATAACACACCATTCCTGATTGAGCCGTAGGTGTTGGTGTATAATTTGCATTACTTATTTCAAAACTGTGCAACAAAATACAGAACAAAAAGATTTTTCAACAACATAGTACTAAAGGTGCTTTAGTGCTTTTGCATTGGCACCCTTAACAATCTGAACTGAATTTTATTTATAAACAAAGAAAAATGTGGACGGGTCTAATTCACAAAATCTTCAATTAAAATTTAGGATTGTAGTCAGATTTCTAATAGTGTGAACCCTGAGTCAGCCTTGTTTATTGTTTCTACCATACTTCTTTTTGTAATCAAACTACTTCCACTTCAGTGATATTTTAATCATTCATTTATCAAAACATTTGGCTCGATCAAGAATAGTGTAATGACTTTTAGCATTTGTAACTTTTATAATTTTTTTATTATTTAACTGTATTTAGACAGATTTTCCCATAGAGATAGATTGAGTTATCTTCAGTTCTTTCAAAAACATTGTTCCATGAAATCTACTTCAGTGTTCTTGCTTTGTTTTGCCCTTTTAGCTTTTAGCTACTGTCTTGCTAATTTAACTTTTTTGCAACTGCATTGCTACATTTAGTTTTTAACTACCGTTCTGGTCATTTGAGCTTTCAGTGACGGTTTTGCTTTTACTGGTGGTGGTCAGAGGGCTCGGTAGCGCCGGTGTAATGGCTGCCTCACTTCTGTCAGCCTGCCTCAGGGCAGCTGTAGCTAGTGTTGTTTACCACCATCAGTGTGTGAATGGGTGAATGAATGGGTGAATGAATGACTGTAGTGCAAAGCCCTTTGGGTAGATAGACTAGATAAAGTGCTATACAAGTGCAAGCCATTTATCATTTTGTTTATGTTAGCTTTTAGCTTCAGTTTTACTAATTTTAGCTTTTTGATACAGCTTTAACAAGTTTAGCTTTTAGTTTCAATTTTGCTAATGTTCTCTTTCAGCTATGGTTTTGATAATTTAAGCTTTTAACTAATCTAACTTAATTTTAGCTTTCAGCTATCGTCTTGCTAATTTACCTTTTTTGCAACTGCATTTAGCTTTAACTACTGTTCTGGTCATTTGAGCTTTTAGTAAGTTTTGCTTATTTTAGCAACAGTTTTACTAATTTTAGCTTTTTGATATAGCTTTAACAAGTTTAACTTTTAGTTTCAATTTTGCTAATGTTAGCTTTCAGCTATGGTTTTGATAATTTAAGCTTTTAACTAATCTAACTTAATTTTAGCTTTCAGCTATCGTCTTGCTAATTTACCTTTTTTGCAACTGCATTTAGCTTTAACTACTGTTCTGGTCATTTGAGCTTTTAGTAAGTTTTGCTTATTTTAGCAACAGTTTTACTAATTTTAGCTTTTTGATATAGCTTTAACAAGTTTAACTTTTAGCTTCAATTTTGCTAATGTTAGCTTTCAGCTATGGTTTTGGTAATTTAAGCTTTTAACTATAATTTTGTTCATTTTAGCTTTTAGCTACTGTTTTGGTAATTTTAGCATTCCTCAACACTTTTGTTAATTTTAGCCTATAGTTACAGTACTGCTTATTTTAGCTTTTGGCTGCTGTTTTGCTGAATTTAGCTTCTGCTCATCTTCGTTTAACTTAAATAATGTAGTTAAGTCATTCTTTCCTAGATGTCAGCAGTCTTTCAGCATGAATGCCTGTTTTCTGGTTGTTTGGTTTTCCAGGGCTGTGCTGAGGTAAAGCTG
The DNA here is from genome assembly GCA_028566095.1 of Kryptolebias brasiliensis. NCBI lineage: Eukaryota > Metazoa > Chordata > Actinopteri > Cyprinodontiformes > Rivulidae > Kryptolebias > Kryptolebias brasiliensis. The sequence goes on from JAOXNZ010000030.1 coordinate 23,576,209, forward strand.
CTGCAGGTCAGTAGATCTCCTGAAGTTGGAGCTGCTGACAGATGAGAAGATGCTGTTCTAACAAACAAGTCATGTTTAATCCAACTTTTCTATCTAAACCGTGGAAACACTCAGCCAGAAAGTTCAAACTAACCAACTCCGGGTGTTTTTAATGACACATGAGCACAAGAACAGACTAAAACAACTTTTGTCCCTGAGGCCCCCCCCCCCCCCCCCC
>JAOXNZ010000030.1:23720810-23731673 GCA_028566095.1 Kryptolebias brasiliensis
CTGGGCCACAGCCGCCCCAACTAATTTACTTGATGTAACCATGTTGAGAAGCAAACGTTTAAAGCCCCTGATAATTGCAATAGCACTATTTTCTCCCAGTGTGGTTTCTGATTTCCATACCTCCTTTGTACTTATATTTATGTGAGCCAGTGTTTATGATTGGACCCAGCTGACACATAGATATTCTAGTTTGCTGTGAACAGGTAAGTAAACGTTCTACAGCTGGACTGAGCTGGCACCTCCCTGCCACTTTTCTTCTCTTTTGGCTCCCTGATGGCAAACTGCTTTTTGTGATCTTGTGGACTATACGCGTCCTTTGTTGGGACCCTTGTTGAATCAGCATGCAGTCTTTAAAGAGAGCCTGCATCTATTTCATTGTGATTGCATTTGACTTTGTTGTTGTTTTGAAGGTGAAGGCCCGCACAGAAACAGTTTTTGTGAATATGTCTCTGAAACTGGGTTCCAGAGTGGAAAAATTTTGAAATACCCTTGTGTTTTTGTGTGGACAGCCATAACACAAGCTTTTGAAGACAATGATGTCAAAGACCCACCTCCTGCCTAAATTTTGACTCCAAGTGTGACAAATGCATTAACAGTAACAATAATGAGAGATTACAGGCTTGTGTCTGTATTGCAGATGCCAGTTGCTAAACTTCAGCAAAACCTTTGTATACTGTATTACTTCAATGAACAGACAGGCTGATGAACAATAACATTGCTTGAAAAACTTATTATTAGATCAAATAATCTAAGGTCAAAAAGGTTTTTATTACTTTATTGAATTGTCAACAATAATAAAGCTGAAAAAGATCTATAAAATATAGTATACAAGTATACAGTTAAAAACGTACAAAGCACCGCCACTTCTGTTTAAACAATTTAGCCTGATATGCTTTGAACATTAGTAAAAAAAATTCTTCCTTCCAGTCGTCCCTTGCTGGATACTGGGCGTGAAAAGCGTTCATTATGTCCGCGTTCTTGGACGGACAAAACTCACTGTCCTGCACTTTTGTTGTCTTCTAATTTAATGTGATATGAAGTAGAAATTCCACTTCATCGTTGGTCCTCAAAAAGGATTTGGATTTTGCTCTGAAGTTCTTCATCTTCTACTTTTTCTTCATGTGTTTACAGTTTGAAGCATGCGCTCCATGCCTTGTTTCCTGTTTTTGGTGTATTTATGTGGCAGTGCCACATAGCGCCACAGCACCCTCGCATAGTTACTACAGTGTTTTAATTCATTTTCTACATTTCCATGTGGATAAAAATAGTTCCAGAGACAGCACTGTGTTTATGAGGATGTGTTTAGAAACAACAAAATACAAAGATTGTCCCATGTGGTCAAGGCCTAAGATAGATTTAAAATCTGTTAAAAGCGGCCAAAGGGTGAATGGGTTGTCCATCCATCCATTTTCTTTTCCCGCTTTTTCCATTCTGGGTCGCAGGGAGCCAGTGGCTATCTCCAGCAGTCACTGTAAGAGAAGCAGGGGACACCCTGGACAGGTTGCAAGTCCATCGCAGAGCCATATACAGACAGACGACTCTCACTCACACCTAGGGACAATTTTAAGAGTTACCAATTAACCTAACATGCTTTTGATCTGTGGGAGGAACCCGGAGTACCCGGAGAAAACCCACATGTCCACAAACTCCACCCAGAAAGGCCCCAGGCCGGGATGCGAACCTGCAACCTTCTTGATGGGAGGCGACAGCTCTAACCACTACGCCGCTGTGCCACCCTGGGTTGTCTAGTAGAAGCCAGAATGAGAAAAGTGTAGATGCCACTGTTCTGGAAGGTCTCTCTGCTAAAGTCCACGGAACCCCAGCCTCCCCTTTTTACACCAACTCATATAACAGTTGGTTATATAAACAAAGTTGAATTGGAGGAAAAAGATAAAGCAAATAAGAACACTGATATAGATACTGTACTCTCTTGTAAAGCAAAAGAACCAACCTGTAGTCAGCAAATAGTAAAACCACTTTGTGAGGAGGTTTGCCGTCCATTTTTAAGGAATGAACAAAGCAGGGCAGCTAGGACTCTAGATGTTCTGTGGGGAAGTTTTAGATCATTTGGGCCCACTCAACCTGTCCTGTGGCTACCTCACGGGACATTGATGTCGACTTTCTCCTGCTACTATATATGCAGCAGCCACGCTGTAATCCCCTTCCCCATTGTCTAAGCTCTGGTTTTTGTTGTTGTTTTTAATTAGCAGCCAGTCCTTGTATTAAGGAGAGCAGCTGCTGAGTTCTTAAGCCAATAGAGGATCGAGTCAACATTATTTTTAAGGAAACAAATGACAGTTGCAAAAATGTTTGTTTGTTGCATCAGGCCACCCTCATAGTATACCTAAAAGAGACAACAGCATGCATATTGACTATTTGACAGAGTGAAGAGATCTTGGACTTGTATGGGAAGACGTTTTTCCAAGTGAGGACAGGCATCAATCAAACTATAAAAGGTACCATAGCTGCAAAGAGCTGTATAGACAAACCTTAGGACATCCGGGTAAACTGGTGTGTCTTTAAGAAATTTTCAGGTACTCTGACAGGAAAGGCGATCATTCATTTTCCGTTTATATGAATTATTTTACTATCTAAGAGAAATAAAGACACTTTTTGATTACATGTTCAATTTGTTTTACAGCTCTGGTTCAGGGAGACTCCTCAGAAGACATCTATAATCAATGCAAAGAGGTCATCGAGGAAAATTCAGGACCTTACATCTGGATCCCGTCGAAGGAAAAGCTATGATTCATCATCCGGGAAGGGAGTCTGGACTGTCAGGAAGTAATAAGTAACTGTAACAGAGGTTTTGTGTGGAATATTTATTTTCTTTACTCTTTGCTTTCTGGTAATAAAGTAGGTTGCAAAAGTATGCACCCCCATTGGTATTCTTTCTTTTTGCTGTTCAAAAGTCAGTACTTTGTAGAGCCACCTTTTCAGCAGTTACAGAAGCAAGTATCTTCTGGTCCGTCTCCATGATCTTGGTCCATCCTAAACTGGACTTTTTGTCAATTCTTCCTGACCAAACTGCTGCAGCTCCTTCAGGTTGGATGGTGCTGCTTGTGTCCAACAATCTGTAAATCAAACCAGAGATTCTCAGTTGAACTGAATTCTGGACTTTGAATGGACCATTCCAGGACATTTAACAGGTCCTCCTTAAACCAGTGGAGTGTTCCTTCAGCAGTGAGTTTAGAGTCATTGTCCTGCTGGAAGGTGGACTTCTGTCCCAGTCTCAGATCACTGGAAGACTCCATTAAGTTCCCCTCAAGAATTTCTCTGTATTTTGCTCTGTCCATCTTTTTTTAATAACTCTGACCAGTTTTTCAGTCCCTGCTGATGAAAAACACCCCCACATCATGATGCTGCCACCACCATGCTTCACCATGGGGATGGTGTTCTCAGTATGATGGGAGGTGTTAGGTTTGCCTCAGACATGGTGTTTTCCTTGATAAACAAAAAGTTCAATTTGAGTCTCACCTGACCACAGCATTATGTTCTGAATGTAATGCTTCAAAGCAAAGGGGGTGAAAACATATGCACGTGCCACTTCAATTTTACATTTTTTTTAAATGTTTAAAACAAGCTTTTTTCTCATTTAACATTGTTATTGTAATCTTTCTTGTTGAATATTTACATATTGTACATCCCTAATAAATATCCAATAAACTTCAGGTTGTAAACCAAATAAATAAAAAGATTAGCAATGTGGGTAAATACTTGTGCAACCCTCTGTATGATTCATTTTATTTTCTGTTTCTAACTTATGTTATCTGTAATGTTTCTTCCTGAATGTAAACCACTACAGGTGTTAGAAAATTTGAAGTCTTTTATCAATATTTTTTGTCTTTTTTTAATTTTTAAAATTATTAAATTGTTTCACTTTTTAAAGAAAATGTTATGTAAAGAAATGAAACGTGTGGTCAAGTACCCCACATTCACAGTAAGTTTATTACTTTATCACAGGGAACAGAAAGCAGATGTTTTCATAAGGTACATCTTCTGACATTCACCATCTTCACATTTCAGCTGACAAGTAAAGAAGTTTTAGTCCGTTTGTCTTCTTTTGCATCTGCAAGCCCTGCTTAGTGTTTTATTTACACCTTGAGTTTTTTAATTATTGTATTTATGTATCAAAATGTTTTGTTCACTGTAAGATTGTATTTTTTAAGATGAAATTACTTATTTAGCTGTTGCATGTATAATATAAATTAAAAAGAAGAAAAAAACTATAGAGAATGTAAATCTATATTTTGCTTTAAGCTGTTTGCTAACTCAAAAAAATGAAAATTTGAGCAATATTTGAGTGTGCTTGGTGCACTTTGTGCCAGGTAAACGTGGAAGCGGTCATTATACTTGTAACACACCACTGAACAAGATGCTGGTGTAGATTCTCAGTCATCCAGGACATGGCAACTCCTAACAGTTACAAAACAAAATCAAACTTCTATTCTGCAGCTGAGCACTCTTTGCTTCCCAACTACTATTGAACAAGCCTTAAAGGGATAGTCGAGTCAACTTTGAAGTGATGTTCTGTCAAATAGTTGGTACCTTATCAGCCGTGATATCAATCATAAAGTATGGATTATAAAGAAAGAGGCAAAAGTCTTCATCCAGCTTAGGCTAATGGCTAGCCAAACAGGTGCCTGTTTTTTATCTTATAAAACAACTCTTTCTCAAAATGCCACACCAGTGGAAAGAATGCTTCAATAGCTCATAATGAACCTCTACACTTTGGCACAACATTGTTTGTTTAGTTGCCATTTTATCAACCGAACAGCTGCGATGACATCACTGATTGACCTCGTCAAAGACCAGCAAGACCAAGGAGCTCATTGTGGACTTCAGGAGGAAGGCAGAGGAAGTCAACACCTTCATTCACATTAATGGGATGGTGGTGGAGAGTTTCACCCGATTCCTGGGATTCACATGTCAGAGGACCTGACCTGGATGACCATCAGCTCTAGCCTTGTCAAAAACTATTCAGTTGTTTCTTGTTGAAACTGGTGAACAAGCTGGAGAGTTAGGTTACTGTAGTCTGTTCTTACTGCCATACCTCTGTTCAGACAGGAGGATAAAAATGCTGTGATTAAGAACACTTTATCTTTCTGTGTTGACCTACCTGCATGTAGGTGATCTGAATGTTTGTTCTTTTCATTTTGCAGCAGCCTTACAGGAAAGAGAATCAGAGCTGATTTAATGATCTGAGCGGATCTTCTGATAGATGACAGAACTGATCGTGTGCTCTTACATGTTCTTGCTCTTTTCTGAAAACCTGTTACAGTATCTTCATGGTACTTCCAGTTCACTGTACTGTTCATGATTCCTCCCAACTGCAGGTGCTGTGCCATCTGTTGGTGGATTTTTGTAATCTAATCAGTTCTTTAGCTGCACTGGTTTTCAGTACTGACACAAATAAATGTGGAATCTGCATTTTTGCCAGACTTTAAATCTCATTCATGTCTGAAAACAGGCATCACTGATATTTAAATATAAGTTATTCATTTTGTTGATGTCTTTGAAAAAGATGTTCTGAGCACAGAAAATGCTGCAGTTGTCAGATTGTTCATCCTGATCTTTAAAAAAGTTAACCCAGCTTCTTTTTAATGTCTTAGGATCATAATTTTCTGGTTGGCTGAGAATCTAGAAATATATATATATATATGTGTGTGTGTGTGTGTGTGTGTATGTGGGTGGGTGGGTGTGGCAAGAGGAAGGAAAGGTGATACTTACTTTGCTACTGTTTTAAGCTCACGTTAAAAGCGGCCACCAGATCAAATTTATCAATCAACAATATTTTGATGATTTGATTTAGTCCCCCTTACTTTTATTTATCAGATCTCAACAGCTGAGGGTTGAATTTGTTCATTATGTGGGATTTCCATTCATAAGACTTTACCAATAATAGAGACCAAATTTGTCTTTTAAGATTTTTTACTTTTAAAAAATTCAAATAAATCAAAACATAATCAACAATCAATAAATCAACACAACAAAAGTAAAATCAACACTGGAATTTAATATTATATAATTGATATTATTCTGAATTTAGCACCAAGTAATTACTCTGCATTATCTGAACCATATTCACTTCATGATTTAATAAAATTATAACGCTCTGAAGAAAGAATGAACCCTTTATGATCTGATCAGTTTCCTGACACAGTCCAAAAACATGCAGGTTAGGTTATTAGGAGGTTCTGAATTTGTGTCAGGAGCGACTGTGTGTGTGGTTGTGTGTCTCTGTGACGGACTGGTGACCTGTCCAGATGTACCCGCCTCTCACCTGTTGCTGACCTGAGAAAGACACCAGCTCCCTGTGAACGGATCAAACAGGTAGAGAAAACAGATGGACATGGGAGGTTTGTTGACCTGATCAGCTGAATAATCTCTGTGCAGGTGGGAGATGATTTTAAATAGGCCTAAATTTGTACATTTCACAACAAAAACACTGCAGTGAGTTTATTTCTGTATAAAACGACTAAAATTATTCAGCTTGTGGGGCAAAAGTAACTGTGGTTAACTTCATGTGGGTTCTCACCTGCCTGCCGCCAAAAGACAATGATTATGTTTTGTTTTATTATTGAGCTTATTTAGATCCAATATGATGACTTTTACATTTAGTGCTCTTTTTTGAATATTACACAGTACAAGAATGTGCAATAACATATAATCTCAACATGAACGGATATAAATGAAGGCGTCAGTAACGTCAGAAAGAAATTCAAAATAAAAGCAAAACAGACTAAAAGAAAAAAGGACAAAATCAAAAGAGAAGCAGTAATAACAAGCGTGTGTGTGTGTGTGGGGGTCTGTGACTAAAAGATCTCATTAACCACTTGATGGATTTTAATGAAACCTGCAGAAAGAAATCATTGGATGAACAACAACTGATGACCTTTGGAGTCACCCCAAATCAAGATGGCCACCACAGCCGATCAATATTAGCCAACACAAAAACTGGCTGTAACTTCGTCAGTTTTACAAAGACTGAGCTGAAATTCAACGTGGTAGTAGCTGCGAGTCATTCCCAACACATACTCTGAGAGCTAACATCTCACTAGAACTTGCATGTTAGAACATTATTTTCAAGGTTTGAAGAAAGCAGCCACAACTCCATCATTTTTCAGCATAAAATGATCTTAATCCGAGGAAGTGGGTGATATGTGTTTCTTGAAGGAATGCTAGGACTTTAATTTTTCATTTTGTCTTACCCAGGTGAGACTATCGATCATGTGTCAGACACAAATTCAGCAGGCTTCTTCTGAAACAAATAAAAAGACAGATGAATCACCTTTTCTCACTGTAAGGAACGTATTCGGTTGCATTTTTTATGTATATAAACATACTGCACGTTCAAAAACCCTCTCCAGTGAGGTTCTGTCAAACACCAGAGACGAGCCGGCCTCATTTTAAATCCTAACTATCTGTCCTGGACACAAACTACGGGGACTGCAATCATTTGTGACCATGACAATCTAACGACGATTCCCATTGGTTCAATCTGACTGTCAGTCAAAGCGAAGGTCCACTCACATTCAGCATTACATGGCGGGGGCGGGCCTTCTCAGTGTGTACAGTATGGTAGAAAACTGTTGATAATGGTCAAACCTAAAGCTGTTTAGAGGATTTAAACCACTCTACCTGTGTTGTGTGCATTCGGAGAGGTACGTGCCGTTAAAGTGCCGGTATACGCTCCGGTTCGGTGTGTATTTTATTTATTTTATCTGTGAGGCTCTCGAGCTCTGAGCGGAGTCAGGAAGCTTCTGAGCTGACTGTAACATCGGTTCACAGATAAGGGACTTTTCTCTGGTACCGTTTCCTTTGTATCGGACCTGTCTGTGTTAGCAGGCTAACAGCCCGGCTGGTGTTTGATGGCCAACCCGTTCTGCGTTAGAGCACTTTGTCGAACCGGGCTGGTGGGGGGAGGAGGGGGGGTGGACATGATAGGAACATTTTCTCCCACCTCCAGGAAAACGAAAGTAGTTTCCACCACATGATGTGACTGGACAAGTGTGTTTTTCTGGGAGAATCAACTCTCCGCACGGTTAATTTGGAGGGTTGACGTGGTTTAATTGTGCCGAGTTTACCGACAACAACATTCATCATCTGAGGAACCAAAGTCAAACTACAGGGAGTTCAGGACCACTTCCGGTCTACATCTTCAAATTAAAAGCCTAGATGTAAGATGGGATCAGCACGTCATTTCATACTAACAACCAGGTGTTTGGACCTTCTCTTTGTCACAAGCCTCTGAGTGGGTGGGTTGAGTCTGCCTGTTAGCAAAATATCTCATGAACCACTGCATTATTTTAACGAGACCCTCTGAAAGTAATCATTGGATGTAGGTACATCTGCAACTGGTTAACTTCTGGAGCCAACCAAATTCAAGATGGCTACCACAGCTAACTTACCTTAGAAAACAAACAAAAAATTTGCTATAATTCAGTCAGTGTTGCACATATTGAGCTAATATTTGGTGTGGTAGTAGCTGAGTCATCCACAACATATACTGCAAGTACTACTCATTCTGTGAAATCTTTGCCTAAACTTTTAGGATTAACTGTTGGAGTTGGTCCGGTCTGTTAGCAAAATATCTCCTGAAACACTAGACTGATATTAATGAAATGCTCAAAAAGTAATCCTGGGATAGACATGTACAACTGATTGTCTTTTGGAGTCAGTTCAGTTCAAGATGGGCGCCACAGCCAACTGACCTTAGAAAACACAAAAATGGCAATAAATCAATCAGTTCTAAAATGTGATTGGGCAGTAGTTGAGAGTCATTCACAACATATGTGATGTCACACAATATTACTAGAAATTGTGCATAACTTTATTTTTAAGGTTAAAAGGTTTAATTTAAAACTCTGGCATGGAAGGTGGTGGGTGATATGCATTCCTTCACAAAATGCTAGGCCCTTAACTTATAACTGCATTAAGCTTCAACACTATATATATATATATGTAAATGTATGTATGTATATGTATGTATGTATGTATGCATGTATGTATGTATATATATATATATATATATTTATTATATAGCACAGTTTTAAGCACAGTTGTAGGATTGCAATAACTCATAGACCATTATAATTCAAGCACCATACATTCACGTTCGGCTACTAATAATATATTTTGTCAGTCCAATACACTCTCACTGGCCTTGATGCCCACATCTGGTTTAGGTGATGGTGATGACAGAAGAGAAAGTGAGGAGTGAGGAAAATATGGCTTTTATTACAATTGATATTGTCATTTCAATATTAAACAATAGTATTGTGCATTGCATTTTTTTCTAACATTGTTCAGCCCTATCTCAAATTTTAGACTTACCACACCCATAATGCACTCAATTTCAGATAAAACTTATTTTGTTTTAAAAATGTGTCTCACTTTTTTATTTTTATTTTAGTATTTCTTTAAAATAGTTTCTACTGTGTTTGCTATGAACGTTTTGTAAATTAAAAGCCTAGCATTGCTTGAAGAAATGAATATCACCCGCTGCCTTTCATGTCAGAGTTTTAGTCTGAGATCATCTTATGTTGAGAAATAATAGAGTTGTACGTTGATTAGCTGTGGTGGCCATCTTGAATTGGGTTGACTGCAAATTTGATTCAGTTGTAGTCGTTAATCTAGTGATTAGTTTCTGAAAGTTTCATTGAATCTGTTTAGTGATTTATGACATACTTTACTAACCCTACAGACAAAAAAAGACAAGCACACACGGGCTAAAACATATGCTCTGCCTTCACCTTCAGCAGCAGGTGATAAATACTGACTGGACATTTTCTGAAGAAATTCTAAAAGGCACCGATGCAGCTTCTGCCCAAAACTCCAACATAACTTAGTAATAATCTAAGATCAATAAAATGACTATATTTTAAAGTCTGAACTGTAGAAGAAAAGTAAAGATCAAAAGAAATGTTAAAGTTGCTGCCAGTGGCTTATTATGGTCACCATGGTAACCACACACCCGTGTCTGTCCCTCCCTGACTGCCAAGTTAATGAGAGGCAGACACAAACAGACTGAAAAGTAAGCCTCAAACAAACAGTCGCCATGTGAAAAAAAGTCAGATCTTAAACTTCTTGAACCATGAGCAGAAGACTGATGGTCACACATGTGTTTTAAAGTTTCTATAGTGTTTTATGTAGGAGACATAACAAGTTAAAAGGAACATTTCATTTCCAGTTTTGAAGAGAATATTATGAGCTAAAATATAAATGAATCTGTGGAAGCTTTGGCTGTGCACTCAGTGAGTGAAAGCAGACAAATTATACATCAAAATGTTTTGATGTATAATTTTACCAACCACCAAAGCCGAAGCAGTGACAATGGGTTTTTTTTGTGTGTGTATGTGTGTGTGTGTTTGTTTGCTAGTCTGCAGCATTAGCAAAATATCTCAGAAACCTCTGGGCAGATTTTAATGAAACTTTCAGAAACCATTCACTAGATGTACATCTACAACTGATTAACTCTTTGAGTCAACCCAATTCAAGATGGCCGCCCCACAGCCAGCTGACCATAGCAGACACAAAAATGGCTACAACTTGGTCCCTTCTCATGATAAGATGATCTTAGTCTAAAACTCTGACATGAAAGACGGCAGGTGACATGTATTCCTTCCAGGAATGTTTGGCCTTTAATTGGTACTAAAATGCTGATGGAATGGGAAGTTTGTTTGCAAAAGATTTTAAGGCTGTATTCACACCTGATAGTCCAGTAGACTCAGTTCAGTTGGGGACAAAAATTGCAACATTTGTTCCATTTTCAGCTGGCGCGGTTTGCATTCACACTGCACTGAGTCAATCGAGCCAATTTGAGCAACCTGTGCCCCCCCCCCCCTCCCTACTGAAGGAAAC